>CAKAOJ020000128.1:1972500-2277500 GCA_916701645.2 Sebastolobus alascanus | reverse complement strand
TTATTTTTTTTTTTTATTATTATTTTTTTTTATGCTTTATTCTAATTATTAATCTTTTATTTTTTATTTTATTTATTTTCAATTTTATTTTATTATTATTTTTTTATTTATTTTTTTTAATTATTTTTAGTTTTTAATCCTTTATTCTTATTATTAATAATTTTTAATTTTTTTATTTTAATTATTTTATTTTATTATTATTATTTTATTTTTTATTTTATAATTATTTTTTAATTTTTAATTTTTAATATTTTCCATGTACCTTCTTGTCTTTTAGTGAAGATAAAATCCAGATCCACACTATTTTATTTTTTATTTTTTTTATTTTTATATTTAATTATTCTCCCTGTCTCTTCTTGTCTTTAGGTGAAAAATTAAAATCCAGATCCACACTATTTTATTTTTAATTTTTAATTTTTAATTTTTAATTTTTTTCCTGTACCTTCTTGTCTTTAAGTGAAAGGTTAAAATCCAGATCCACACTATTTTATTTTTTTTTTTTTATTTTTAATCATTATTTTTCTATTTAATTTTTCTCCCTGTATCTTCTTGTGCTTAAGAGAAAAGTTAAAATCCAGATCCACACTATTTGATTTTTAATTTTTAATTTTTAATTTTTAATTTTTAATTTTTAATTTTTAATTTTTAATTTTTAATTTTTTAAATTTTTCCTGTATCTTCTTGTCTTTAAGTGAAGTTAAAATCCAGATCCACACTATTTTATTTTTTATTTTTTTTATTTTTATATTTAATTATTCTCCCTGTCTCTTCTTGTCTTTAAGTGAAAAGTTAAAATCAAGATCCACACTATTTTATTTTTATTTTTTTTTATTTTTATATTTAATTATTCTCCCTGTCTCTCCTTGTCTTTAAGTGAAAAGTTAAAATCCAGATCCACACTATTTTATTCTTAATTTTTAATTTTTAATTTTTCTCCCTGTAACTTCTTGTCTTTAAGTGAAAAGTTAAAATCCAGATCAACACTATTTAATTTTTTTATTTTATATTTTTATATCTCATTTTTCTCCCTGTATCTTCTTGTCTTTAAGTGAAAAGTTAAAATCCAGATCAATACTATTTTTTTTTTTTTTTTTAATTAATTTTTATTTTATTAATTTTATTCTTTATTCTTTATTTTATTATAATAATTATTATGATTTTTTTTTTTTATTATTATTTTTTTTTATGCTTTATTCTAATTATTAATCTTTTATTTTTTATTTTATTTATTTTCAATTTTATTTTATTATTATTTTTTTATTTATTTTTTTTAATTATTTTTAGTTTTTAATCCTTTATTCTTATTATTAATAATTTTTTATTTTTTTATTTTAATTATTTTATTTTATTATTATTATTTTATTTTTTATTTTATAATTATTTTTTAATTTTTAATTTTTAATATTTTCCATGTACCTTCTTGTCTTTTAGTGAAGATAAAATCCAGATCCACACTATTTTATTTTTTATTTTTTTTATTTTTATATTTAATTATTCTCCCTGTCTCTTCTTGTCTTTAGGTGAAAAATTAAAATCCAGATCCACACTATTTTATTTTTAATTTTTAATTTTTAATTTTTAATTTTTTTCCTGTACCTTCTTGTCTTTAAGTGAAAGGTTAAAATCCAGATCCACACTATTTGATTTTTAATTTTTAATTTTTAATTTTTAATTTTTAATTTTTAATTTTTAATTTTTAATTTTTTAAATTTTTCCTGTATCTTCTTGTCTTTAAGTGAAGTTAAAATCCAGATCCACACTATTTTATTTTTTATTTTTTTTATTTTTATATTTAATTATTCTCCCTGTCTCTTCTTGTCTTTAAGTGAAAAGTTAAAATCCAGATCCACACTATTTTATTTTTATTTTTTTTTATTTTTATATTTAATTATTCTCCCTGTCTCTCCTTGTCTTTAAGTGAAAAGTTAAAATCCAGATCCACACTATTTTATTCTTAATTTTTAATTTTTAATTTTTCTCCCTGTAACTTCTTGTCTTTAAGTGAAAAGTTAAAATCCAGATCAACACTATTTAATTTTTTTATTTTATATTTTTATATCTCATTTTTCTCCCTGTATCTTCTTGTCTTTAAGTGAAAAGTTAAAATCCAGATCCACACTATTTCATTTTTAATTTTTAATTTTAAATTTTAAATTTTAATTTTTAATTTTTAATTTTTTAAATTTTTCCTGTATCTTCTAGTCTTAAAGTGAAAAGTTAAAATCCAGATCAATACTATTTTTTTTTTTTTTTTTAATTAATTTTTATTTTATTAATTTTATTCTTTATTCTTTATTTTATTATAATAATTATTATTATTTTTTTTTTTTATTATTATTTTTTTTTATGCTTTATTCTAATTATTAATCTTTTATTTTTTATTTCATTTATTTTTTATTTTATTTTATTATTATTTTTTTATTTATTTTTTTTAATTATTTTTAGTTTTTAATCCTTTATTCTTATTATTAATAATTTTTTATTTTTTTATTTTAATTATTTTATTTTATTATTATTATTTTATTTTTTATTTTATAATTATTTTTTAATTTTTAATTTTTAATATTTTCCATGTACCTTCTTGTCTTTTAGTGAAGATAAAATACAGATCCACACTATTTTATTTTTAATTTTTTTTATTTTTATATTTAATTATTCTCCCTGTCTCTTCTTGTCTTTAAGTGAAAAGTTAAAATCCAGATCCACACTATTTTATTCTTAATTTTTAATTTTTAATTTTTCTCCCTGTAACTTCTTGTCTTTAAGTGAAAAGTTAAAATCCAGATCAACACTATTTAATTTTTTTATTTTATATTTTTATATCAAATTTTTCTCCCTGTATCTTCTTGTCTTTAAGTGAAAAGTTAAAATCCAGATCAATACTATTTTTTTTTTGTTTAATTATGTTTTATTTTATTAATTTTATTCTTTATTCTTTATTTTATTATAATAATTATTTTTTTTTTTTTTATTGTTATTATTTTTTTTATGCTTTATTCTAATTATTAATCTTTTATTTTTTATTTTATTTTTATTTTATTTTATTATTATTATTTTTTTTTAATCATTTTTAGTTTTTAATCCTTTATTCTTATTATTAATATATTTTTTTTTAATTTTAATTATTTTATTTTATTATTATTATTTAATTTTTTATTTTATAATTATTTTTTAATTTTTAATTTTTAATATTTTCCATGTACCTTCTTGTCTTTTAGTGAAGATAAAATCGAGATCCACACTATTTTATTTTTTATTTTTTTATTTTTATATTTAATTATTCTCCCTGTTTCTTCTTGTCTTTAAGTGAAAAATTAAAATCCAGATCCACACTATTTTATTCTTAATTTTTAATTTTTAATTTTTTACATGTACCTTCTTGTCTTTAAGTGAAAGGTTAAAATCCAGATCCACACTATTTTATTTTTTTTTTTTTTATTTTTTATCATTATTTTTCTATTTAATTTTTCTCCCTGTATCTTCTTGTCTTTAAGAGAAAAGTTAAAATCCAGATCCACACTATTTTTATTCTTAATTTTTAATTTTTAATTTTAATTTTTTTCCATGTACCTTCTTGTCTTTAAGTGAAAACTTAAAATCCAGATTCACACTACTTTATTTTTTTATTTTTTGTTTTTTATTATTATTTTTATATTTAATTTTTCTCCCTGTATCTTCTTGTCTTTAAGTGAAAGTTTAAAATCCAGATCCACACTATTTTATTTTTTTATTTTTTGTTTTTTATTATTATTTTTATATTTAATTTTTCTCCCTGCATCTTCTTCCACACTTTTTAATTTTTTAATTTTAATTTTTTAATTTTTTCCCTCTACCTTCTTGTCTTTAAGTGAAAAGTTAAAATCCAGATTTTTTTTATTCTTTATTTTCATTTTTCCCCTGTATTTTCTTTTCTTCTCGTGAAAAGTTGAAATCCAGTTCCACACTTTTTTTTTTATATATATATTTTTTTTTAATATTTTTTAATGTTTATATTTTTATATTTTAATTTTGTCATCTAAAGTTTTTTTTTTATTTTTTATTTTTTTTTTTTTTTCATTTTTTATCATTTTGTTTTATATATTTATATATTAATTTTTTAATTTTTGATTTTTAATTTGTTATTATTTAATTGAATTTTTTTTTTTTTTTTTTTTACTATTTTTTTCATATATATTTTTATATTTTTAATTTTTGATTTCATTTTATTTATTTTTTTTATATTAATTTTTCATTTTTTAAAAAAAACACTTTTTTAATTAATTTTTAATTTATTATCTCTCATATTTTATTTCATTTATTTTTTTTATTTTTTCCTGTATTTTCTTTTCTTTTAGTGAATAGTGAGAATCCCGATCCACACCACTTGGTGGCGGTAATGCGCCCTGGTTTTCCAACCGCCTGAACACCAAGAAGAAGAAGAAGAAGAAGCAGAAGAAGATGGAGGCTCCTCAGCCAGCTGCCTTCTCGATGAAATAAACGATGTTGACAACTACGATGTTCTCACCGCAGCTGCACTGAAGGCACAACACGGAACTACAACCAGGGACGTTGGATACTGCGGCTGATTAAATTTGTGACAAATTGTAAGTGATGATTTAATCCGAGCTTGTTGTTTAACAGCGGCTAGCTGCGATGCCAATGCTAACCAGTAAGCTAACTAGCATTAGGTAACGTTAGCCGTGTAAACAGCTGACTTTAGGGGCGTGAACTCTTATTGTTTAGCGTTAACGTTACCTCTACTGGGTAAGGTTAGCCAGTTCGTTAACGTTTCATTTTGTTGGGCTGATTTTACCGTTTACATTTTACCAAACACGGTCCAGTTCAGGAGTAACGTTAAGTCGCAGCTTCACCAACTGCACTGAGCTAACCTGTTAGCCTCGGTTAACTCAGGTAACTTAACTCAGTGGTTCACCATCTGGGCTGATCTGAGGTCAGATAACCTTACTCAGGTAACCCTTCATACATTCACAGTGTACTGTATGTGCCAAATGTAACACCTGTCATTATATAAAAAGTTGTTCAACCGTTTATCCATTACCTTTAGCTAACTATTTTAACCATTTATGCAATACTAGTCAACTATTTCATCCATTTATACAATACAAGTCAACTATTTCATCCATTTATACAATACTAGTCAACTATTTCATCCATTTATACAATACTAGTCAACTATTTCAACCATTTATGCAATACTAGTCATCCATTTATGCAATACTAGTCAACTATTTCATCAATTTATGCAATACTAGTCAAATATTTCATCAATTTATGCAATACTAGTCAAATATTTCATCAATTTATGCAATACTAGTCAACTCTTTCATCAATTTATGCAATACTAGTCAACCATTTCATCCATTTATGCAATACTAGTCAAATATTTCAACCATTTATGCAATACTAGTCAACTATTTCATCAATTTATGCAATACTAGTCAACTATTTTAACCATTTATGCAATACTAGTCAACTATTTCAACCATTTATGCTTTAGTAGTCAAGTATTTCATCCATTTATGCAATACTAGTCAACTATTTCATCAATTTATACAATACTAGTCAACTATTTCATCCATTTATACAATACTAGTCAACTATTTCATCCATTTATACAATATTAGTCAACTATTTCATCCATTTATACAGTACTAGTCAACTATTTCAAACATTTATGCAATACTGGTCAACTATTTCAACCATTTATGCAATACTAGTCAACTATTTCAACCATTTATGCAATACTAGTTAACTATTTCAACCATTTATGCAATACTAGTCAACTATTTCAACCATTTATGCAATACTAGTCAACTATTTCAACCATTTATGCAATACTAATCAACTATTTCATCCATTTATGCAATACTAGTCAACTATTTCATCCATTTATACAATACTAGTCAACTATTTCAACCATTTATGCAATACTGGTCAACTATTTCATCCATTTATGCAATACTAGTCAACCACTTCATCCATTTATGCAATACTAGTCAAATATTTCAACCATTTATGCAATACTAGTCAACTATTTCATCAATTTATGCAATACTAGTCAACTATTTCAACCAATTATGCAATACTAGTCAACTATGTCATCAATTTATGCAATACTGGTTAACAAGTTCAACCATTTATACAATAATAGTCAACTATTTCAACCATTTATGCAATACTAGTCAACTATTTCATCAATTTATGCAATACTAGTCAAATATTTCAACCATTTATGCAATACTAGTCAACTATTTCATCAATTTATGCAATACTAGTCAAATATTTCAACCATTTATGCAATACTAGTCAACTATTTCAACCATTTATGCAATACTAGTCAACTATTTCAACCATTTATGCAATACTAGTCAACTATGTCATCAATTTATGCAATACTAGTCAACTATCTCATCCATTTATGCAATACTGGTTAACAAGTTCAACCATTTATACAATAATAGTCAACTATTTCAACCATTTATGCAATACTAGTCAACTATTTCATCAATTTATGCAATACTAGTCAACTATTTCATCAATTTATGCAATACTAGTCAACTATTTCCACCATTTATGCTATAGTAGTCAAGTATTTCAACCATTTATGCAATACTAGTCAACCACTTCATCCATTTATGCAATACTAGTCAAATATTTCAACCATTTATGCAATACTAGTCAACTATTTCATCCATTTATACAATACTAGTCAACTATTTCAACCATTTATGCAATACTGGTCAACTATTTCATCCATTTATGCAATACTAGTCAACCACTTCATCCATTTATGCAATACTAGTCAAATATTTCAACCATTTATGCAATACTAGTCAACTATTTCATCAATTTATGCAATACTAGTCAACTATTTCAACCAATTATGCAATACTAGTCAACTATGTCATCAATTTATGCAATACTGGTTAACAAGTTCAACCATTTATACAATAATAGTCAACTATTTCAACCATTTATGCAATACTAGTCAACTATTTCATCAATTTATGCAATACTAGTCAAATATTTCAACCATTTATGCAATACTAGTCAACTATTTCATCAATTTATGCAATACTAGTCAAATATTTCAACCATTTATGCAATACTAGTCAACTATTTCAACCATTTATGCAATACTAGTCAACTATTTCAACCATTTATGCAATACTAGTCAACTATGTCATCAATTTATGCAATACTAGTCAACTATCTCATCCATTTATGCAATACTGGTTAACAAGTTCAACCATTTATACAATAATAGTCAACTATTTCAACCATTTATGCAATACTAGTCAACTATTTCATCAATTTATGCAATACTAGTCAACTATTTCATCAATTTATGCAATACTAGTCAACTATTTCAACCATTTATGCTATAGTAGTCAAGTATTTCAACCATTTATGCAATACTAGTCAACTATTTCAACCGTTTGTGCAGCACTTTTTTGCCAACCATTTATCCATTACTTTTAGCTAATCATTTGACCTTTTTAGTCATTATTTTTAGCTATATTTTTCTTCCATTTACTGTATTTATTACTTTTAGCTAATGGTTGCTTGCTAACTAGTTTTCACACACTCTTAACTTTACATAACCGCCACATGTAGTGTTCAGGTGTTACAGTTGAATATATGAATATATTCTATTAATGAAATAATAATTTCAAATTTTTCAAATTAGTTGAGCTACTCTACAATCTTTCCACGTACCACCTGGCAACTGCAAAACTACCCCCTGTGGTACAAGTACCCCTGGTTGAGAATCAATGACACATATCCGGCTAGCTAAAGTCAGTCTTCTAACTTCTTGGAAACTATCAAGAAAATCTTGCATGCATGTTCCAACTGGCAATTTTAAAATCATTACTAAATCACTTACAACACATCAACACGAATTAGCCACGACCCTATGCTAACACTTTTGTATGTATGTATGTAACAAAGCTAATGTTAAAGCAACTTTGGCCAATGTTGTCTAACTCACTTCTGCCCTCACAGGTTGTTTTGAGTTCTTGGACCCGGACAAACACCTTTTTCACAATTTGAGAAGTGGACCATAAACGCTACAATGCCTCTGCTGTTTTTGGAGAGGTTTCCTTGGCCCAGCCTGCAGACCTACACAGCACTGAGTGTGGCTTTGCTTGCTGGCAGCATCTTTAGTGCCTACACCACTGTGACTGACCCGGGGTTTGGCGTCTTGGAAACTGATGAAACACCAGCTCCCCCTGAAGTGGATCTTGAACATCTAAACAATGATATTATTAACACAGAATTGACGACCACTGTCCTGTGGTATATTGCCACTGACAGTCTCTTTGTATGGGTGAGTTGTCATCCAGTTCAGGACTTTGCATTGCTTGATTAGATGATGTTCTTACAAAAACTAATTGTCACTTTATTCTCTGTACTCCACCAGGTCTTGGTCAACACATTCTGCTGCTTGTTGATGTTAATTGCTAAAATGATTCAGTATGTGGTGTTTGGCCCGCTCAGAGTCAGTGAGAAGCAGGTGAGTCTGTGTCCAGAACAGTGTTACATGATGTTAAATCTCTGGGGTATTAAGCAGCTCTACTTGACTGTAGACCTATCAGAAAAATGCATCTAATTTGCTCTATTTATTCCACAGCATCTGAAAGATAAGTTCTGGAACTTCATCTTCTACAAGTTCATTTTCATCTTCGGCGTGTTGAACGTGCAGACAGTGGAGGAGGTGGTCATGTGGTGTTTGTGGTTCTCTGCCCTGGTCTTTCTCCACCTCATGGTGCAGCTCTGCAAAGACCGATTTGAATATGTAAGTATTATGAACTTCACCATTGCTTTTTTACTCATTCTAGTGCCCCTAATCGTGGTTTATGACTACCGTGTATCTAGGGCAGGACAATATACCGAATTTATTGAATTATTGACATTAAGAATCGGTTATCGTTCCAAATATACTCTCATCACAATTTTCCAATCCAATTCAACTGTGAATAGCTACAACAACTAATGACATTGTACTAGATGTTCCACAAACCAACCAACCAGTCTACAATACAAAACAGAAGTCTTATTAATACAGACATATCAGAAATAAGCAAACCGCTGATATTTTTGGATGGGCAACTAAATATAAATTATTTTTAATACTTGGGTAATTTTATTGTGAGCTTAAGGCTCTTTTAAAAGTGTTTCCTTTCTGCTTTGAAAGCAAACATCTCTGAATTAGATTTGTCATGGTAAAGAACACAGTCATCATGGGTACCTGCTAGAGGGTTTTTATTTTTTGCTACAGAGCTCTTATTTGTTCAGACAGGACATAAATATTACTTCAAAAATGTCAGGAACAGTTTACAAATAGTCTTTTAAAATGACTTCCTCATATCATTCTTGCATAGATGCAGGCATTGGAAATGACTGGTATGGCATTAAGCAGGTATATGGAGCTATACAATTAACACAAATAACTCTAGAGCTTATACACAAAAGTGCACATTTGCAGCAAGTTTTGTCTGTTTTGGTGAGATATTATAGGGTATAATAGATAGGCCTACGTGTCCCTGTATGAAACCTGTTCCTATTTAGGCTACTCAGTGAACCTGATAGGACTAGACCTACATGCTTTTTGGCTGTCTTGTTACTCATATAAGGACTGAGAGTAAATAGGATGTTGCCAGAAGTCTGGTATTTGACGACGCCTGCACGCACTTTCAAACTTTATAAAGTGGTCTTTTTAAAAGGTGTGAGGAGTGTCCCCCAAAAGGCTGAGAGTAACTGTACTCTTCTCAGCTTTGGATCTATAAATAGCTCCTTGTACTGGCATGTTAGGCTGCTGATGGACACGTCCCTGTATCAGATTGTGCTTTGCATGTTGGGGAAAACAAAATATCAAATTTAATCGACCTTCTTAGTCCTTACAAACATTGACTTTTAAAACGTGCATTAACTTGGTGTGTTGCCTGTGATGTAATGCTGACTGGCTTAGTGTACCAGAGGGTAATTTCTGTCTGCCGTGCTGTAAAAATGTACCAGTTTGTATGTGCGAATATCTTGTGCTACACATGGTTGTGTGTGTGTGTGTGTGTGTGTGTGTGTGTGTGTGTGTGTGTGTGTGTGTGTAACTGTTTGCAAGTCTTTGTTTCTGTCTCTCAGCTTTGACAATAGATCTGCATTAATGCACGTTCTTTTTAGATTGTAGTCTATCAGTTGTTAGCTCAGCTGTCTTCCTTCCTGTTTCCCAGTTTCTGTGGGTTCTAGCTTTTTGGTGAGGATGATGCATGTAGGTCAAACTGCTAAAGACGCTTGGTATATCGTGTTGTCAGTGTGCTGGGGAAACCTTGTGGTATTAAAGCTTGACATTTTATTTCTTTCAGCTCAGCTGTTTTAATGTTTGTAATGAGGTCCTAAATTCTATTTAGTCTAATCACTGTAGACAACAGTACCTGTCAAAGTCGTAAGATTGCTGTACTGTTCGCACTACACAACTTGCTGTCTTGTATTCGTTAGTCTTTAAATCGTTGTGGTTTTCACACTATATGACTGACCGGCGACAGGGGGTCACACACTACAAGATCTTTCACCGGGAGGAATCCCAGATGAGTCCCCAAACTATGTTTTGTCATGAAAACATGCAAGAAGTGACACAAGCGTAGTCGTGCTTGTTGATGCTGTCATTGGCACGTGTTCACAAAATAGCCTGTTTCTACATGTCTTACTATTTCCCCTATGTAGATCAGTCACTGTGTTATGTGTTTTCTTCATGCAAACATCCAACACCCTAGGTGCAACAACAGGACGAGGAAAACCTCCCCAGAAACCCTAGGACATAACGAAAGGGAAAAACTTTGAGAGAGGCACAACCCACTTATAATTCACATTTTGTTTCCTCCAGCTGTCCTTCTCACCCTCCACTCCCATGAACAGCCATGTCCGAGTGCTTTGTTTGCTGGTCTCCCTGCTGTTGGACTGCTGTGGTCTGGCTGTGGGCTGTGGTGGTCTGCTGGGAGCTTCCCATGGCATGCACACCTTCTCTTTTATGGCAGCAGAGGTGAGAACCTGGAGCCACAACTGAACAAAATGGGGGCCCAATTTGTTGACTAAAGCATGATGATTGCTGACTCTTTATATCATTCAAGCTTTGGTTAGGCCCATGTATTTCTTAAGGATTTAACAGTTTATTTAACATGTCTTTAACATGTCCTTAATGGGGCTGGGTAAATCCGTAATGTGTTTCATGTGCCATATTGTATGGAAAGTAGACTACAATAATTACATCAAATTCACCTGTGTCCTTTTTCCTCCTCAGTGTCTGCTGGTGACTGTACGCACCGGGCATGTCATCATGCGGTAAGTCCCTTCAGAGCCTCCTTATACATGCATGCACGTGTGCACACTGCAGCAGTACGGATGACATAGCCTGTGCAAATTTAGAATCGGGGGCTAATGTTGGCGACACCATTTGTTTTTCTCTGGTTCCATTAACCTTTTCCACTCCACCACTCTTTACCATAAGCCTGTTTTTGTCTTTTTAGGGGGGTACAGGGGGCCTTTAGGGGGAGATAGCAGGTCAGCAGTAGATGTCACATAGAAGTGGTGTACATCATCTGAAAGCTGGGAACATGAAGATTAATTTGAGATGCAGCTCAGCACTGAGTGTCAAGTTGTTCTAGTCATAAATCAGAAATAAACATGAATTAATTAATTAATTAATTAAGGGCTTAGAACACAATAGAAGTATATGAACCATGCTCTGTTATGTCTCATAAGTTGTTGCAGCAGCAATTATACCGTTTGTTACACAGATTTGGTGCTAAATTAAAAAAGAATTGTACCACTCAAGAATTGATAAAAATGATCAATAATCCCTCCAAAATACCACATTAAGACACCAAGACCTTGAGGAACACCATAGAAAAAGCCATGCGGTGATTTGGTATCAAAAACATATGCCATTTGGAGATTTCTGCAAGAATTGTTTTTTTCGACGATTGGATGGCGAGCACTTCTTTTTCTGGAAACTGCTCAGAAACCCCCTTATTGTCAATCTAGCTAGGAAAGCCATCCATCCTCTGAATGCTCTAGGTCTCTAGTTTGATCCATCCATCCTCTGAATGCTCTAGGTCTCTATTTTGATCCATCCATCCTCTGAATGCTCTAGGTCTCTAGTTTGTGGCTGTAAAGTTTCATGAGGCTGTGATTATCCTAGAGGTCACCACAGGTCATTTTATACAGTGAGGTCAAGTTTCAAAAAATGGTCTCACTATATAAAATGGCTACTATGGGGACTAACAAAATCATCACACATGAATACAATTGGGCTCATTGGATCCACAACAGTCTCAGCTTTACAGTGATACCCAATTAATGCAATTCCAAGACTGTTTAGGGACCCCAGTATGCAGAAACTATTTTTAGAATAGGCAAAAATAACCCATTTATACTGCATGCAAAAAACAGCATTTTTTTTTTTTTTTTTTGCCACAAACTGCTTGTGATTATCATAAAGTGGGCATGTCTGTAAAGGGGAGACTCGTGGGTACCCATAGAACCCATTTTCATTCACATATCTTGAGGTCAGAGGTCAAGAGACCCCATTGAAAATCGGCATGCAAGTTTTTCCTCGCAAATATTTAGACTAACTTCAGAGCGTTATTTAGCCTCCTTCCCGACAAGCTGGCATGACATGTTTGGATGGATACCAACGGATTCCTTTAGGTTTTCTACATTGATTTGATACCTTCGCTCTAGCTCTGTGCCTGCTACAGCCTCTGAAAGACGGTAAAGTCTGCTGAGGGAGTGGACGAGGTTAAACCAGTGTGAAAGGTTTCTTTGTCCCAAAGAGAGTGGTTAGGATTATACAAGCAGCAGAAACAACTCTACTCAGCTGAGGCTCTCATAGATAAATATTAGTCTAACATTAAAACTTGTAAACTGTTGTCAGGTACGGTGCTGTGACTCGGTGATTAACTGTGCATTATTTAAACAATACAAATGGATTGATTTTGTATTGTTACCTTGGTTTGTGTTAACATGTGTTACTACACACAATAGATTAGGAGTTTATCAGCGTTTGACTATTTCTACTTCAACCTAGCATATTGGACTTAAAGCTTTTATACAATTGTGAACTTCGATTCTCTGTCATTAAACTGTTATTCTCTCTTCTTATTTGTTATCCTGATTCGTCAATTTGTGACTTCTGATGTCAATATTACCTGTTTTATTGTACCATAACACTTAAACACCATCTTTGTTTCATTCATTATGAGTTTCCAATCCCCATCCCAGATAAAGGCTGCGTTATGCACCATACTGTTTAAATCTCACCTGTGTTTCATGGCCTGACAGAGTTGTTAATGTCCCCTCAGATATTCCATTCATCTGTGGGATCTGAACCATCCGGGGACCTGGGAGAGTAAGGGGACATATGTCTATTACACAGACTTCGTCATGGAGCTGGCTATGCTCTTCCTGGACCTCACGCACCATATCCATATGCTGGTGAGACACAGAGGGAACAGGCGTCAGCATGTGGCAATATGAAAATTGAGTCTCTTTTTCTGCTTTCCTAATCTTTAATCTTTTTGTCCTTTTGTCTCTCATTAGCTATTTGGAAACATCTGGCTGTCCATGGCAAGCTTGGTTATCTTCATGCAGCTGCGGTATCTCTTCCATGAGGTCCAACGCCGTGTCCGCCGACACAAGAACTACCTTCGTGTCATCAACAACATGGAGGCCAGGTGATAATATTTTTGATTTAATAGTTTTCCCCTGTTTACCTCACGGTTTTGCGATTGTTTAATTCTTTCTTATGAATCCGTGGATCATGACTTGTTTCATCATTATTTGTATGTACTCTGAACTTTATTTTTGCAGATTTGCAGTTGCTACTGCAGAGGAGCTGGCAGCTAATGATGATGATTGTGCCATCTGCTGGGATACCATGTTGACAGCACGCAAACTACCCTGTGGCCATCTCTTCCACAAGTAAAGTGTTTTTTTGATCAGCAGTCCCTGCATGGAGAAAAAGTTACTGACAGAATAAAGATGGCTGAAGGAGAGACTGCAGGGATAGCAGATATACATGCCTTGAATACAGTATCCTTAATTTGGCTAGTGCCCAAAGTCTTGCACAAGTTATATATATTTTTTTGTAGCAGACCTGATTGTAGAACTGTTCTTAGCTTTTGTCTGCTGCCCTTGAGTTATAACAGTTTGGTGAAGATGCCCTGCACAGATCCTGATGTTTAGCTACAGAAGACTTGTTCTGAGACCTGAAAACGGGAATGATTTTTATACAGAGAAATGCCATAATGACGTTTGTGAGTTGTGTGTGTTTCCAGTTCTTGTTTGCGCTCATGGCTGGAGCAGGACACCTCGTGTCCAACATGTCGGACATCCCTGAACATTAATGGGGACGGGGGCGGGGGCCAGGCGAGAGGTCAGCAGCAAGGCGCGGGTTTGGAAGACAACATCGGCCCAGCAGGAGCTGCTCCAGAGGCCAGACCACATATCAACCAACACAATCACTTCTTCCACTTTGATGGTGAGTCTGAGGATGAATCTGTGGAGTTACCTTAAATCAGACAGGCTGTGTGTGACATTGAATTATAAAATCCATAAATTCTCTTACAGGATCTCGCATTGCCAGCTGGCTGCCCAGTTTCTCAGTGGAAGTGATGCACACCACCAATATTTTGGGCATTGCTCAGGCCAACAACTCCCAGCTCATGGCCATGGTGAGTTCATGTTTACAGTCTGATGAAATTCTTGTTGGTTTTATGAGAGATGATACACCAATCAATATGATGCAAGGTATGGATTTTTGTTTCAAGATAATTGCTTACAGTTTTTTGATATTTAATTTGCATAAAGCCAATTCTGCCATCAGTTTGTCCCTCTCTTCACTCCCTGTCTTGCTGTTTACAAGTAGCCAACGTCGTCTGGGTTGTGTACCGTGACCCTTGCCGACATGGTATTTGACTTCCTGGTAGTAGCATGTTGACATAGTGATAACATCTTTATCTAACCAACAGATTAAACAGAAACTGCTGGTTACAAAAGATGCCACGTATATTTAAACAAAGATTCAAATGTATTTTGAATGGTTTTTATCACTAGTACTGTATATTTAAGACCTGTTTGTGTTAAAAAAAATCTAGTTTTAATTTCCACTTGTTATGTTCTGCTCTTCCATCTCCAACAATCTTTCTCTAAATCATTTCTCTGTTGCTTTCTTCACTTTTGATGTACCTTGTGATCATCAGGCCCATCAGATCCAGGAGATGTTCCCTCAGGTTCCCTCCTACCTGGTGATGCAAGATCTGCAGTTGACCCGCTCCGTGGAGGTCACCACTGACAACATCCTGGAGGGACGCATCCAGGTGCCTTTCCCGACACAGGTCAGTCAACTTGGGGTTGAATGTTGTGTAATATTCCATAATTTCATTGATGACCTTGTGTTGATAACGCAATGCTCTCCTGATTTCTCCTATTGTCAGTGTTCCCTGGCTCTCTGTTTCATGTTGATCACATTCCTACGGTTTACTTGAAAGGCAGAATTCAACAATCAGTCACGTTTTGTCTGTGTTCCTTTGTCAGGCCATAGAGCGTTCCCCTACTCAGGTGAGCGGTGCGTCGGATGAGCAGGAAGAGTCCAGTGGAGCAGCTGAGCAGGGCCTCAGTGAGGCAGACATCATGGAGGCCAGAGGAGGTCGCTTCTCTAAGTCGGCTGAGGAGAGGCAGAAGATGTTGAAGCAGAGGAAAGAGGAGATGCTCCAGCAGGCACGCAGGTTGGGACACTGCTGGTTTTCTACTTCACAGAAAGTGGTGTTAAGCTATGCTTTATATTCAAAAGAAGTTCAAGTTGAGGTCAGGAGTGTGACCAAACTAGATTTTGCATCATAGCGCAGCTGTGTACATTTTGTAAAAATAGACCCTTCCTTGTGAGACAACTTAGTCTCGGTCTGTGAACCAAGGCCTTCTTTACTATGGAGCTTTTTCCCTATCTTTATTCAAGAGCGTGGTCTTTCAATTTGAGAGCATGGCTCATTGATTTCACATTCAGATTTTGTAATGCTTTCCCTCTAAACCCTGTCCTCGTACTCAAATAGCCACTGCGTGCGCTTGGATTTGCTCTGCTTCTGCTCAAACTGTACGCTTGCACTCAGATTGCACAGATTTTCTGCGCTCCAGCTTCAGATCCATCTTCTCACACTCAGCCTGCTTCTGTGTGCTCGTGAAACGTCTGCTCTCAGATTTCTCCTCTGCTCTTGGATGTTGTGTGCAATAAGCCAGTACAATTCCCCAACCAATAGAATGCCAGGTGTAGTGTTGACCAATGAAATGATCCCTGCCTCAGGTTGCATTCGCTTTACTAGAGCGTCCCTGACAGGCGGTTACTCTTTAACCGGGTTCATCCACTTTCGCCCTCCAAGGCTTTATTTTATGTACTTCCCTTGCTTTCTTTGGGACTTTTGGAATAAAGTTATACATACAAGTGTGCCACCCGTACTTTTTCTTTAATAGCTACACCGGCCTCCTTTCGCTGTGCTAGAGGGGAACGAACAGTGTTTTCGGTCAGTGGAGCAAGTTATAGTTAGTGGCACAGGTAGCCGCCGCATATGCCAGTGAGAAACGGTTTATGTTTTATGTTTATAACCGCAGCAGCATGCTATTACAATAGTCAACAGGAATACCACTGAAAATCAAGAACTACAGCTACAGAGCTAACGTTAACTGTGCATCAAGCTAACGTTAGCTGAGACTGAAAATGGAGCACTCTCAGCATGAGTATGTTCAGTTTAAGCTTATAAGAGACCCACAAAAATAAATTACAGCCACAACAAGGTAGATAACTTAGTGTGAGCAGACCATGGATGTATTAAGAAGATGGGAGAGACCGCGGCGCTTACCACCTCGGTTGTAGCTAGCCTGAGTGTGAGGAGAAGGGCTGAAGCTGGAGCGGAGGGAATCTGTGCAATCAACAATAAAGAGAAGCAGAGCAAATCCAAGCACAAGCAGCGGCTATTTGAGTACGAGGGCAGGGTTTTGAGGGAATGCATTACAAAATCTGAACGTGAAATCAATGAGTCATGCCCTCAAATTGAAAGACCACTCTCTTGAATAAAGATAGGAAAAAAGCTCCATACTTGGCTACCAGAATAGCTGAAAGGCCCAGTTGCATAGAACTAACACATTTGTACACTAATGGTAGGCATTCCTGGTTGCCTTTTCCCTATTATCTTGCATTATCTGTTCCAATTGTCATACTGTATGTTGTTCATTACTTCCCTGTAGGAGATATCTAAACAATAGTCCAGAGGACCCGGATGAGGATTTGCCTGGACTGGAGGAGGACATTATTCCAGAATTGAACTTGACTGTGCTGAGACGTAGAACCATGGCGGCAGCTGCAGAGAGACGCATGCAAAATCAACAAGACCCTGCACCCTGATACACAGATTGGCTTCAGCAGTAGTCTACCACATCATCATCATCATCATCATCATCATCCCAAGAGGCACCGACAGAGCTATATCAACCCTGCCCCATTTGGTGTACAGTCAGTGGTCATCGCCTATTCAAAACAAGAATTAAAAAGCATTGCAAACATGGCCTTTGGACTGTTTTGGGCTGCCTAATTAAGGTGGGACTATTGTGAGTGGCCTCTGCAGCACTGATTCCAGAGTATTTGGAGCATTATATAAATTGATGGGTGCAAGTCAAGAAATGCAAGGTTGCTTTGCCCCTTATTCACGTGCCACACATTGCAACCACCAGCTTCAGTGGGGAGTCAGTTTCTGACATGATTGGGACTGGCTGTTAAAAATGAGCATGCTTTGCATTCAGAAGAGTCTTTTATGAAAGGGGTTTGAAGGTGTCATTACTAGATTACAGCTATTTGGGTCTTTTGTTTGTTTTTCCTTTTTATCAGACTTTCTTTTCACTTGTTTTGCTGATGGTGGAAAGCTTCGTATTCTGGATGGAGAAACTCATCTGATGTATTTGTGTGTTGTTATTTTAAGAGTTTCAACTGTGAATTAAGTGTAGGCAAAATAACAACATGTTTTTATTTTCCTACCTTGGAGTAAGAGAATGTCACTTTAGTATTGTTCAGCCTTTCTGTCAAATATGAATGTTCCTATCAACATAATGCTGCAAACAAAGTGTTTTTGACCCACATGGGTTGTCCTGTATTTTAGTGTGTAATATCATACATTGCAAACAGTTTTGTTATTTAACACGGGGGGGGAGTGGGCATGTAAAACTTAATTTTTCACAATTCCCTTGAGATGCAAAGGCAACAAAGGGGATTACATTTTGTACAAGACCAATGGGTATCACCTTCTCAGTCTTTCTTAAATTACCCTCTGATAACAAGCAGTTCTCTGAATAAGGAAATATTATTTTCTACCGAATATATTAATAAGGACCTTGGTCTTCTGCGTCTATCATTTGGGAATTTTTAGGTATTTAGAAATTGAGTCGGTGACAGCTGTACTTGCTGGACTGTCTTGAAGATGTTTTTGCCACTCATTCAAGAGGCTTTGGCGGTAGAAAGGAGCAGCAGCAAAACATTCTCAAGACTTAACAACAAATCCAGTTGCCTTTTGACTTAATACTTCTAGATATTCAATGATCTGAATGACTGAGAATCTTTATGAAGAAGTTTTAGGGGTGTTTTATTTGTGCAGCCTTTGGCTACTCACATTGAGGAGTGCTAATTCAAATTCATAGTAGCGAGGAACTTAATCATCCTCTGCTCAAAGACGTTTTTCGGTAATATACAACATGGACTGGGCCCTTGAAACATTTTTGGTATTGTCAAATTTCACTGAGTCTGTAGCTGGCTGAGACATATCAATGGACACAAAGATGGAAACTGTGTATTATAAGTGTTTGATTTCTTATTATTACAGTGCACGGACAGTTTGGGGTGCGATATGCATGAATTTAGACAAGTGCTTTTGTTTCCTACCACTTTATCCCAAAGAGCAGCCCACAAACTTCCACTAAAAGCTGAAGTGCTGTGATCTTGTGTTTATTTTATTGCTCAAACTCTGTTTTGGAGGTGTTGTAAGAAGATACAATATAGGATTTGGATCTCAGATTTCATTAGTCAAAATTTTAAAAAGAAATTGGACAGTTTTGTTTGCATTTTCAGTTTTTTTTTCCATTCAGTTATTTAACATTCTTTGTATCCATGATATATTTTCCTATTCATGGGTTATCTTTCATAACTATTGCTTTATTTAATCAAAACTGAAAATACTTTTTTTGGTCTGAGCTTTCCTGTATTTTTGTGCCTAAATCAAGAATGGTTCAGTTATGGATAATTTCTGTAAATCTAGTTTTTGTAAAATATGTTAATACAAAAGACTCAATAAACAGAGCTTCTACAGCTTTTTAACAAAATATGGTAATTTAATCTTGAGAGTTTTGTTGATGCTTTGTCGATGTGAACCATGTGTGTGAGAAAGAGAGATGGACTGAGCCAGAAGGAAACCGCTAACAGGTTAACCCATAAACTGTCTTTATATACAGTCTATGGGTTAAACCTGCAGTAGGCAGAATGTTTTCGGCATCATTGGGCAAAAATTCCATAATAACCTTTCAGCATATTGTAATTCAAGTGTTCTGAGAGAATACTAGACTTCTGATCCTCCTCATGACTCTGTTTTCAGGGTTTAAAACATCTAGCCCGTGACGGGAGACTTTGGCCAATCACAGGTCATTTCAGAGAGAGAGAGCGTTCCTATTGGCTGTTCATTCAACGGAGGCAGCTGTAAAATCACTCGCGAACTCCGATCAATCGGCCAAACTAGGCAGCGCTGATCAAATATGAATCAATATTCTGTTACTGTAATGCCTATTTCTCTCCTCAGATGTTCTGAGAATCATCTTGTAGTTACTGTTTAGCTGTAAAATGAGAAAAGTTTTGACCCGGCAGCCATGTTGAGATCACTTGAGGAAATACCAAGCAGCGCCCACCAGCTGGAGCAAACTTTCTCATTTTACAGCTAAACAGTAACTACAAGATGATTCTGAGAACATCTGAGGAGAGAAATAGGCATTACAGTAACAGAATATTGATTCATATTTAATCAGCGCTGCCTAGTTTGACCGTTTGATTGGAGTTCACGAGTGATCGACAGCTGCTCAGAGACAGCAAACTCCAGCTCGGCTCTGATTGGTTGTTTTCCTCCGGTCTGTGAAATCTTGCAGATGTCATTAGGAGCAGGAGGACACAGAGGAACATGATTTTTTTTCAGATTACCTGTCTCATGCACTTCTGTCAGGATATAGCGACCGTTTTATAAAAATAACTTTTTTAAATCATATTTCTACCCACTGCTGCTTTAAATGCTATACAGGTAAAATGTTTCGGTAGGAAAGTAAGACAAGTTTTACGACACTCTTTCAGTGTCAGAATAGTTATATCTTAAGAAACATTCAAAAGGTCTGACACTGAAATAGTGCAGTGAAGATTTTCCACATACTAATGTGAGAAGAGTTGCATAATCGATGGTATTAAAATGTATTTATCTTACATCCCTTGCAGACACCACACATTTACATTTGAGGACATCATGCTCATTTCACAGCCGGGCTAACTTTGTCTGTCTGTCCACCTGTCTGTCTGTCCCTGCACCCGCCTGTCTGTCAGTATGTTGGTCAGCTGAGTGTCTGACAAGCTGCCTACACATGAGTCTACCTCGTCTTTAATGGGATGGATTTATTTATTTATTTTAAGTAACTTTTAATCATATTTGCTCCACTGCAGCATTAAACCTCGCCCATGATGACTGATTAGAGTCATAAATCACTTTGGGCTGGTGTACTTTCACTCATCCACCTACGTCATCGGGCTGCGCCCCGGCATCTCTGCCACGTCATACAGACGCCAGGCGGAAATAGCAGCCGAACACACCCACGCTTGTTCCCCATTAATGATGTTGCCCAACCTCCGACACAGCTAGTAGAACTTGCCTGGTTGTCACTGTACGTTTCCGCAGTCTGGAAATTCTACTGGATCATCTTCTCTGGTGTGATACTTTTTTACCGGTAAGTAGTTAAGCTAGCTAGCTTAGCTTAGCATGGCAGCTAACACTAATGTGAAGTATGAAGTTCTGACGCTAGTTAGCTTGAGTGAATGAATGTAGCTATTTAACAGAACACATGAGAGAATGTAGCTATTTAACAGAACACATGAGAGAATGTATCTATTTAACAGGACACATGAGAGAATGTAGCTATTTAACAGAACACATGAGAGAATGTAGCTATTTAACTATTTAACAGGACACATGAGAGAATGTAGCTATTTAACAGAACACATGAGAGAATGTAGCTATTTAACAGAACACATGAGAGAATGTATCTATTTAACAGGACACATGAGAGAATGTATCTATTTAACAGGACACATGAGAGAATGTATCTATTTAACAGGACACATGAGAGAATGTAGCTATTTAACAGGACACATGAGAGAATGTATCTATTTAACAGAACACATGAGAGAATGTATCTATTTAACAGAACACATGAGAGAATGTAGCTATTTAACAGAACACATGAGAGAATGTAGCTATTTAACAGGACACATGAGAGAATGTATCTATTTAACAGAACACATGAGAGAATGTAGCTATTTAACAGAACACATGAGAGAATGTAGCTATTTAACTATTTAACAGGACACATGAGAGAATGTAGCTATTTAACAGAACACATGAGAGAATGTAGCTATTTAACAGGACACATGAGAGAATGTAGCTATTTAACAGAACACATGAGAGAATGTAGCTATTTAACAGAACACATGAGAGAATGTATCTATTTAACAGAACACATGAGAGAATGTATCTATTTAACAGGACACATGAGAGAATGTATCTATTTAACAGGACACATGAGAGAATGTAGCTATTTAACAGAACACATGAGAGAATGTAGCTATTTAACAGGACACATGAGAGAATGTATCTATTTAACAGAACACATGAGAGAATGTAGCTATTTAACAGAACACATGAGAGAATGTAGCTATTTAACAGAACACATGAGAGAATGTAGCTATTTAACAGGACACATGAGAGAATGTATCTATTTAACAGAACACATGAGAGAATGTAGCTATTTAACAGAACACATGAGAGAATGTAGCTATTTTACAGAACACATGAGAGAATGTAGCTATTTTACAGAACACATGAGAGAATGTAGCTATTTTACAGGACATATGAGAAAAGACGCTTTATATATGACGTTATGTAGCTAGCTACTTAATTAAGGCTAGCGTTAACTATAGAAGTTAATTAACGTTAGGCTAATGATTTGATGCTAATGTTAGCTAGCCAAAAACACTAGCCGGTGTAACATTATTTTATTAACGTGGTTAACTTAATGTAACACAGGTTACTGCAGGGAAACACCCTACCGGCTGTTATTATTTACGTGGCTCGGTGATCGAGGAATGATGAAGCCACGGAAGTGTGTTTTGCTGCCATGGAAACGCGTGTAGCTCTAACGTTAGCTGGGTTAAAGTGGCAGTATGCAAAAAAATATTGGCATAATTTGGCAAAAATTCCATAATAACCTTTCAGCATATTGTAATTCAAGTGTTCTGAGAGAAAACTAGACTTCTGCTCCTCCTCATGTCTCTGTTTTCAGGCTTTAGAAAAATCTAGCCCGTGACGGCAGATTTTGACCAATCACAGGTCATTTCAGAGAGAGAGAGCGTTCCTATTGGCTGTTTTCTGGTCATGTGACCAGAACTTGGCTTCCTTCAACAGATTTTACAATGGCGGCCGTGTCACAAACTTTCTCATTTTAGAGCTAAACAGTAACTACAAGATGATTCTGAGAACATCTGAGGAGAGAAATAGGCAATACAGTAACAGAATATTGATTCATATTTGATCAGCGCTGCCTATTTTGACCGTTTGGTCGGAGTTCAGAGTGATTGACAGCCGGCTCTCATAGACTGCAGCTGGACAGCGGACCTTGTTTTCCTCCGGTAAGTGAAATCCTTCAGATGCCGTTAGGAGGACACAGTAGGACACAGAGGAACAGGATTTTTTTTTCAGGTTATCTGTTTCATGTACTACTGTCACGATATAGCGGTCGTTTTCTAAAAATAACTTTTTAAATCATATTTGCGCCAATCTTGCATACTGCAGCTTTAATTTATTTAGCTAAAACGCCGAAACTAGATTAACCTCTCACTTATAATGTTACCTGTTGACCTTACTATGTGAATGGGCTTTTGTAGCATGGGCCCCTCTCAGATTACAGATCCTGGACACAGAATCATGAATGAAAGCGAAAGAATGATGTCGCCTCATAGTCTATTGTAAGAGGGTGTGCATTATAATTCATATTGGTGTGCCCATTTGTATGCCAACTGGCTTATCAACCACTGAAAGCATGGCAGTAAAGTAATAACAACTCTTTACCAAGTGAAACTGTATTTTGTCAGGTCAAAGTTCTGTGTGACTTAGAACAAACACATAGTATCGACAGTATAACCAGGTTAATTGTAGAGCTGTGTATTGGCAACGATACCTATCATGATCCAAGGGTAACGATTCAATATATTGCGATACTGTAAGATTTTTTTTTTTTTAAATTTGATTTTAGGATAGCTGTCATAATATATGGTAGTGGTTAGCACTGTCGCCTCACAGCAAGAGGGTCACAGGTTCAAACCCGGCTTGGGGCCCTTCTGTTTGGAGTTTGCATGTTCTCCCCGTGTTAGCGTGGGTTTTCTCCGGGTTCTTCCTCCCACAGTCCAAAGACATGCAGGTTAGCTTATGGGTGTGAATGGTTGTCTGTCTCTATGTGTCAGCCCTGTGATCGCCCCCCCCGCGACCCTGAATAGGATAAGCGGTTACAGATAATGGATGGATGGACCAGAAATACACTATTTTAGAATACACAAAGATAACACATTTATACTGCATGGTTTTTACCCAAAACTGCATGTGATTATCATAAAGTGGGCATGTCTGTAAAGGGGAGACTCGTTGGTACCCATAGAACCCATTTACATTCACATATCTTGAGGTCAGAGGTCAAGGGACCCCTTTGAAAATCGCCAAAATTTAGCGCAAGTTCGGAGCGATATTTTGCCTCCTTCTCCAACATGGTTGTTACCAATGGATTCCTTTAGGTTTCTTAGTTTCATATCTTCATTCCAGCTTTAAAATTGAGTCCGCTACAACCTCCGAAATATCGTATAGCAGCCGACGGCCGGCCGACAGATTTTTAAGCTGTTAATTAAAAATGGATACAGTGTTTTTTGAGAATCGAGACAGTATCGCACAACATAATATCGCAATACACATCGTAGTGTCGTGTATCGATATTTTCTTACACACCTATTAAATTGTGTTGACGAAATATCTTCGATGGATTAGAAAAAGCATTTCTATACAGTGTGTCATATTTTATGTATTCATGCATTTATTGGTGTGTGTGTGTGTGTGTCTCTGTGGACTTACCGGTTTATGTGTGTCTCTGTGTGTGTGTGTGTGTTTTCTCTAAGCAGAGATTGTGAAATGCTGCTAAACGAGACTCCACTTTTTGAGCCCTCCCTGCTTCAGGAGCTAGACTGGAGTAGCAACACCGCCTCCTTCTCTCCTCCCATCTCCCCGTCCGGCCCCGGGGAGGGCTTGGTGCTCCGGCCGCTCTGCACCGCCGACTTCAACAGAGGTGAGTCATACAGAGAAACTGGGTGGACAACATGTTCCAGACCAGTACTTGTATTCTCAAGAGAATATGAAGATAAGAACATGAAAGATGATGTGAAAAGCAAAGTTTTTGTTTTTTGTTTTTTAGTGTCCAGTGTGGATATAAATCTCGGTAATTTTAATACAAATTTCAACATAAATGTAGACTTCATGGAGTGAGAATACCCCCGACATTTTCAACAACTGTTGTTTTGTTTTTGTGCTCCAGGATACATCAAGGTTTTATCTCAGCTCACTCAGACGGGCGATGTCACACCAGAGCAGTTCACGAGTAAGTAATGCTTCACATTAAGCTACTTTATGTGTTATTATTTTGTTCAGATCATTGACATTAACACAGTTTTATTTTAAATCCTAAAGTGTTCCCTAGTTTTTAAACACTTGTCTTTATATAAATCAGATAACACATTTGAGAAGAGAAAGAACCCTCATCCTAGAAAACAAACTATACTAACAATCACTAACCTGAGTAATAAAATATCAATGAAGATAATAAAAAAAAAACATGTCTGTTGTCTTCCAGAAAAGTTTGAGCATATGAAGAAGACAGGAGACTACTACGTAGTGGTGGTGGAGGACACGAACCTGGGACAGATTGTTGCCACGGCCACATTGATCACAGAACACAAATTCATCCACTCCTGTGCTAAGGTAAATTACATCTTGACAAACTATTCACTTATATTTAACAATGGATATTTATTTGTTTATTTAAGAGGATTCCCATTAGCTGATGCCAGTGGCACCAGCTAGTCTTCCTGGGGTCCGAAATCCAGTACATCATATTCATCATATACTGTAAACAACATCACATTTGTGCTACGTTATGTTCATCACCTCTAATTGTGTTGCATTAAAGGCACAGTTTGTAGGATTTGGCGGCATCTAGCGGTGTGGTTGTAGATTGCAACTAGCTGAGTTCCCCTCCGCTCACTCCTCAGTTACTTATTAATGTAGCAGTTATTAGAATGGTGGTAATTATTAACGTAGTTCACCACCATAAACCATAAAAAGTTACATTTGTGTTTGTATTTCCTTTTAAAGTGGTAATCCGTGAGATGTCAGTCCTGGTTGATTTGGCGACACCCTGGTTACTGGTGGTAACAGCAAATACTGTTTAATACTACAGGTCCCAGAATACTGGGGGCAACAAAACAAACTATTGTTGTTTAAATAAAGAAGTCAGGAAATAATTGGCATTTTTCCATCATTCTGTGGGCAACTGTGATCTCATTTTATGCTGCACGCGGCGTTGAGTCTGCAAAAGTGAAAGTAGTTGGTTATCTCACTGAGAAGTTATAGACGTGCAGCCTGACGACTGCAGCTCTTCATCTAACAGCTCACTGTGTCTGATACTTCTTGTTACATTATTCTTTGTAATATTTCAAACTGATCCGCTTACAAAAAATGCAGAAAATGACCGTTTTTGATGAACGATAGCGGTCACACACTGCATTTCCTGTGACTAGTTCATAATGAAAGTCAACTTGTGTTTTGCCAGATATATGCCTTTAATGTGAAGCAGCAGGAAATGTTCGGGTTGCATTAGCAGTAGCTTAATACAGCATTTTTTCCGGGAATGTCGCCACAGACACCCGGTTTGTAATAATGCAAATATATAAATATTGCAATGCATTTTTACTGATCTTGAAAATGATTGAAATAATATGGCTGAAATGAAGACCCTCTTTGTTGTGTTGTGTTTGTAGAGAGGCCGGGTGGAGGAGGTGGTCGTCAGTGACGTGTGCAGAGGAAAGCAGCTGGGCAAACTGTGAGTAGACCTGTGTGAGTCTGAAACAAAGACATTTTGTTTTGACCTATTTTTAATATTTAAGACCTTGTATTTATCCCACAAATCAAACGACACAAATTATTCATATGAGAGACTTTTTTAGGAACAATCTTGTGTTTCGTGCTGATTTATTTTCCTCTTCTTCTCTCTTTTTTCTTATATCCCTATATAGGTTAGTTTCAGTTCTTACTCTTCTCAGCAAAAAACTGAATTGCTACAAAATCACACTGGAATGCGCATCCAACAATGTGGGTTTCTACCAAAAGTTTGGATACACCGCATCACACGAGACTTACATGCAGTGTCGATTTTCCAACTGAGGACAACGGCAGCTTTAAACCTCCGTTTTTTTTGGGGGGGGGGGCTCGTGGACCACACCTTTATACATCCGCTGACATCATAACTTGCATTGACAAATTGCCCGAAGATGAGGTCGTGGTTGTGAGCCGTTCCTGAATGCTCATCCTGATTTCGACACACTTGAATAAACATAAATGTATTTTGAAGCCCTCTGCTCAGTCCAAAATCATCCTCCGCCCCTTTGGTTACCATGGCTACCTCACCAGGGTGGCGCTCTGTCATCGTCTTCCCCAATCATCCGAAGAACGGAATGTCAGTTACTGTACATGTGATGTCTTATTGTGTTACATTACTAGTAGGTAATTTGCTGTGTGCTAACAGAGGAAACAGAGAAGTATATCTGAGACTACCATGAAAAATCAAGATGGTACCAAATTAATTTATATTTACTACAGCTTCTCACGTTCACTACAGAACCAAGTATGCTGAAGGGAATTACTTCAGATCATGATTCAAACTTAGTCTCACATATCTGTTGCGTTGATCATCAAAAGTCACCAAAGAAAATCTGTTTTGTTTCTTTAAATGTGATTCGTTATTATTACTTTCACTGGGGGTTCATTTTTCTAACACATCCTATTTTGTACAAAGTGCTCTATATCTCTGCAGGCTTTTCTTTCTTTGACAGTAGTGTTGCTTGATAGCTATAATGAAGGACAGGAAACATTACTATGAAGACTGTTATAATGTATAATATTTCTATTGAACAAAAAGGTTTATATTTTGTGAGATTTTGTGATGGGAAATGGACAAATGATTTTTGTAAATCAACACTTATTTAAGGTTTATAATTATGCTGTTATTCTGGAGAACATATTTAAGGTAATTTATTTCCAAATATGTAATAATCACATAAAATATTCTACCATCTAATGTGTTTCTTCGCCTATATTTCTAGTTGTTAAACAAATCATTGAAATTTGTATTGCAATAATTGATGTTTTAACTAAAAAAAATCATTTGTTTATTGAAGCTTTGTTGTATAATGGGAAGCTGCTCATAGTTGTGAAAATCCATAGTTCAATCATTTTAGCATGTAGATAAATCACAAGAACGTGAGTAAGCCTCTACCTGTCAAAGGATTTTAGAAAACCCAACCAAATCTACCATATTTTTTACATTAATTTAATTAATATAACTTAATTTCCATAGCTATGTCATCAGTGTTATTATTGCAAATTTGTTTAATAATTAATTCTTATATATTTCAGCTTTTTTGGTAGATGCATTCTGCCCCCAGAACTCATCACACAACATGTAGTGCATTAATAAGAGTGCGTGTCAGTGGCTGTTTTTTTTTATAGCTAGTTACTGAAATACACAGCAAGGTCTCCAGAGAGGTTTTTAAAATAATAAAAAGTACAACTTGTGACTGTAAAATGTGTCTTTAAATAACAATATTTTATAAATAAAATGCAGGTTGCCAAGTATAGCATTATGTTATGATATAAAAACACAGCTGAACAGAACTCAGTCAGACTTGTTTTTATTAAGCAGTAAGTTATTTTTCCCATTCCTTACTATCCCACTGATATTAGTCCATAGTCCTATTACTCCCAAAATAAAGGCATTAGCTATTCCTCCTCTCATGTCCTCCGCTGGGCGACGTCTTGGCTACTTTCCCTTTTGCCAACTGCCCCTTTCTGGTCATCTACACAAATTCAAGTATCGAAAGTGCATTATTGCAATACTGTCCCGCTGCAAATGCAAAAATGCTTTAAATACTATAAAACTGCAAAAAATCTCCCATCAGTGCATACAGCTCGAGAAAAAAAAAAAGGAGTTATCAAATTGGCCCGATCCTCGTCAGCACTCCGTGTCTCAGACACGAGCGATCCCCCTCCCACCCCGAGTCCCTTCCCCTTAGAAAAAGTTCAAATATTTACATTTTTAATCCCATTAAAAATGTGGAAAAAAAAATTGAGTGCACTGCGCCACGCGGCTAAATGTCAGCAAAGCTCATCCGTTCTGTGCTGCTGTGACCTGCATTGCTCCAAAGTCCTCGTCTTCCTCCAGGCTGCGTTTACGGCTTCCTGTTTCAGAAATAAGGAGACAAAAAAAGAGTATCTGGAACTGTACTGCATACGTCAACCCAGTTTAATAACTGTAAACCCTCCTGGATTAAAACAACTTCTTAAAACACTTCACAGTCTGTGCTGGGTGAAGTCACCACCATTCAGGGAGAACAAAAATAGCTTAAAGGGGAAATTATGAGCCAGTTCTCGAGGGCTCCAAGTGTTTGAATGTTAGCGTCTGTTTCTGTTTTTTAAAATAGAAAAAATCATGACACTGAGAAAAGATGAATACACAGTACGTTATGAAATCATCCACGATGGATATGGCTCTCATATGTGATTGATTTTCCAGCAAATGAGAGCCAGATATCCATTGTGGATTCAAAGAAAAGCTATCACCATTAAGAGCTGCTGTGTACAAAAGTGCGACCCAGAAGTTGGGCTGTATGAGGTACTTATCCATAGTCAGTGTATTACCTACAGTAGATGACGGGAAATAGAGAGGAGTACCGATACTGGAGTATTACTTTGCTCCGGTGCTCCTGTCTGCTTCTCGATGCTGGGGCGCGCCGACCGTCATCTACTGTAAGTAAACACCTACTATGGATGTAGTACCTCATACAACCCCACTTCAAAAACACCCAAACTATCCCTTTAAATGCTTTTCGGGGCTGAAAAACAAAAAGACATTGCGCAGACAGATGTGGCTAAACAGTGTATTGTGTACAAACCTGGCATCCCAGCTTGTAAGGAGAAGGACCTGCCCAACTGCATCGGTGACATCATTTTAATGGTCAATTTGGCTAGGTAGATCGCTTCATATTCCTGGGAAACAAACACTCATTATTACAACAATAAAAGTTCAGTGATTAATATCAGTACAAGTACAGTCAAAAGCATACAGTATAATTAGGTATGGTGTTTTCATCATCACTGCACATGCTTCAGAAACTGGCAGTCTGATCTTTCGCCTCATATCTATGCTGAAAGAAGAACCTCTGATATTGTGAACAAGATACAGCATTTATGCTTTAAGATTACAGATTTATTCTAACATCTAATATAAACAATGTGCCTTCACATGCACAGAAACGCATGCTTGACATAATTTACACGGCTCAAAACGAGACGACTCATGATAATTATAAGTGGCTTGCTAAATGTGGCCAACAAAGGCCGACTATTTGAAGACTGCAGAGATGGTTTATGCATACAAAGATAGGAAAATAGTTTCTGCAGTGTCACGCCAGAGGCAGATGACTCAGAATAAGAACACATACAGCATGACACATCCAAGCCTTTTAAAGTCAGGAGCTCTTAGTGGTGCATTTATTTATAGTGATAATGAATGAGTTGTAAATGTTCATTTATTGATTGGACTGTCATGTTGATTAATTGGAATTTGAAGCCCTTTGCCTCGAAGTAAAGACGTACCTGCAGCTGATGCACGAAGCCCACATTGGGGTTGATGCAGAACCTCCTCTCCTGCACGTGGCTGAATGCATCCCTGTAGAGTACATGTAGCAGACGGTTACAACCAGAGCCGCTGAAACACTGAGACATACTGTACCACTGCCAACAGTACAAATATTGATAAAATCCAGTTATCAATTCAGCTGTAGCAAATGTGAATATAATTGTGCTTTCTTACGTTTTCATATTCTAACTATCCTGAAGTACGTTTCTTTATTATACCTGCGCACTATCACAGTTGCTTTTATATAGTTTTTTTTTACATGTATGCTCAAGTAGACAAACAAAACTAGAGATATATGTGAGGCGTGGCGTACATTGTTGTAACATACTACAATGGAATGTGGGAAAAAGTTTGACTAGGGTTGCGTCCGAAATTCCATACTAACATAAACCAATAGAACGTGACTTGCATACTATTTCCGGTGAAATATTACAGTATCCAACGCTGGACACTACGGCGGCATAAATATCCCACAATGCAATGCGGTAGTGATGACAACGTTAATGTCAGACGTTGAGGGACAGCTCTGTAACATCAATAACGCTTCAATTTAACAGTAGGTATAAGATTTCACTTTGCTGGGCGTAATATATATTTTAAATGAATTCAGACATTGATTCTTACAAATCGTTGTTTTGGTCACATGAGTTTGGCACAGGTTACCATGGTTACACGTCTCCAAACGACCCCAGAGCTCAAAACCATGTCCCGGCCTCTTTCAATAGGCCTTGCCGGCGAGGAGGACATAAATTACTGCTCAGTGCGTCCGAAATGATCCATACTACTGTTTATTCACACAGAAGTATGTTGAACGATAGTACACATATTGAGTATGTAGTGCAGAGTAAGGGAGTTTGGACGATGCCTTGCATTCTAATAGGGTAAAATAAAAAAACATAATTTATTGTGAGAAAACACTCACCTGTATTTCATTCCAAATGTTTCCATAAGGTATGCGATCACTAAGGCAGCACTGAAAGAGATAAACAAAGGAGGCACAGTTTTATATTCGCAGCTGTAATTTGGCTCGGCTAGTCGAGGAAATAATACATGCAATATCTAAGGATATTTAGAAAACTTTAGCAGTTATATGTAATGGAAATTCAGTGCATAATGATACAATGCATGTGAAATTATATTATGAAATGATGCGATAACAAAAACAAACCCTCACCTTCTTGATATCCCTGCATTACCATGAAGCAGTACCTTTCCTAGAAGAACAACAGATTGTTGATAACAGATTTCTTTCCTACTTGACACCGACAATGAATAATGGAAACTGTTATGCATCCTTACCTCCTGTTGCTAAGCAGCCATCAATAAATTCTTTAGTCTGTTAGGAGGGAGATGAACGACAGTGTATCAGGCTTAATGTAAAGGCCGTACTTTACAGTCAGTGAAACACTTGCAAAGAAGGAAGTGAAAAGCACACTTTGGTAACTCACTGAAGGGAAAAATCGTATTATATTTTCCACTGGATTGTCAGCAATATCTAACACAAGGTATCTGCAAAGATACAACATTTAGTTCATGGGTCAGCAAGAAAGCACTTGATCAAGAAACACTCCACACTAAAATGCCATTCACATCAAGTAGAGCGTTCAGATAGTGTGATTGCTTACTCACCTAAATGTATGAGGGAAATTAGGTTTGATAAAATTGGCTTCAATGTCTTGGCGGACACACACAACGTGTGTTATGCCCTGTCTCTCAAGGATTGGCAGCTAGACAAAGAGAAAGAAGAGAAGCAACATTAATATATGAGCAAATAATCTCTGTTTCATTGTCTTAAAGTACCCGTGGTTAAATTCTGTAAAACTTACCTTGCTTTTCATTGCAGCAGAGTAGGGACCTAAAAACAGTCCCGGTAATATCTCCTGAAAATAAAGATAGAGGAAGACATCACTAACAACACAGGAAGGAAGAATTACCCAAACTTATGGTACGTTTATTCACTGATGAGACTCTTTACGGACATCATGTCTTTACTATGTGAATGACTTATAATAACATTGCATTTACAACCAAGATGGACCTGGATGAAAGCTCTCAGCAAGTTTATCTATTGTAAAAACAATTAATATGACATTACATGACTCTAAATATCAGGTTCTCTAACCTGTAAACAACCTTAATCTCAGAATTATTGCTGGGCGATATGGAAATTAACATGGACTTAATATGTGAGTAGAGATATTTTTAAGATATATATCACAATATTAGGGCTGGGCGATATGAACAAAATCTTCTATCCTGATATGAGGTGATTTCATATCTCGATAACAATATATATCACAATATAGCATGTTTTCTGGTAAATTAATAAATAAATAGTCAATATGAAATTACCACATGGTAAAGCCTATTTTTGAATATTCTGTGTAAATTAAATACTATAAAAAATGTCTCATTTAATTAGAAACTTTAGTGCAAAATTAACATATGAAATGATATAGAAAAAATAAATAAATATAGGTCTAGCCTATATCGGAAATAGAAACGATCTAGAAAAATATATACAATAGACATTTTTATATTGTTTTGACGATATATATTAATTAGTAAATTAATTCAACTCATGTAGAATAATTTGTGTTTAATGCAATCAACTGTGCTCCACTGTTACTCCGCATAACACCTTCAGAAACTCATGTTGTCAATCATTACTTTGGACAGTAAAAATTAAATTAAAATAAGACATGATCATATCATCACATCAATAGGTTGATAGTAGAAGTTGATCATTAAAATGCGGCAACACGCTCAAATAGACAACTCATATTTTTTTTATACATTTGTCTGGAATTGATTTACATTATTGTTGGTAGAGATTGTGACATTATCTGGGGGGGGGGCACAGATATGGTGCATAGTGAACCACTGCCAAGTATTATTCATCCCTAATCAGACTATAGACCTTTTCACCACCATTCTGCTGCTAGGGCAACAGCTTAGGTCCATGTTTACTTCCTGTCAGCTACTGCATTAAAGCGGACATATCCTGCTCATTTTCAGGTTCATATTTGTATTTTGGGTTTCTATTAGAACATGTTTACATACTTTAATGTTTAAAAAACCCTTTATTTTCCTCATACCGTCTGCTTGAATATACCTGTATTTACCCTCTGTCTGAAACGCTCCGTTTTAGTACATTTCAATAGAATTACAACAGAATTGCGTTTCTAGGCAACAGCTTGGATCCATGTTTACTTCCTGTCAGCTGATGTCATTCACATACACTGCAACAGGAAATAAACTGGGACACATTTAGAATGTTTACGTTTAAAACTTTGAAATGGTCTAAATATTGTAGATTTGTGACATCACAAATGGACAGATAATCCTGACGGCTTGTTTCAAAAGCTCAGTTTCTGAATACGGGCTGTGCGTGTATTTCTCTGTGGATTAAGCGTTTCCATACTTTCACAGTATTTATATAGAACTTAAACCTGCTTTATAATATAAAAGCCATGAAAATGTTACTTTTTTACAATATGGGACCTTTAACACACACTGCAACAGGAAATACAAAAGGGACCCATGTAGAATGTTTATGTTGCCAGGTTTGAAGAGACTCATGTTACATACCTGCATTTCTCGTCTCATGGGATAAGCCCAGTCCTGCAAAAAAAAAAAAAAAAAGGGGGATTTAAAAGCAAGCAAGTTAATTAAATGATGTGAGAGTTGCTGGAGGCGTTTGAGCCCCAGACAGGGTGAGACATGAGCACCAGTTCACTGTGCGTAATGTTACATACGTGGCTAATGTTTGGAGATGTCGGTGTTGGCACAGTGAACTACCCAAGAAGAGATCTATCCACACAGACGCATGCACAGAAAGATGCGGACATGTTTCACAGGATCCACATTAATGTGTTATTATAACCCAGATATTTGAGCTGCTAATGCAAGAATGCAGGAGAGGAGGCTAGCTCGGGTTAGCTCGGGTTAGCTCAGGCGGTGCTCTCACCAGAAGGTCCTCCTTGGTCGCGGGGAGAGACGGGAACTGGAGTTTGTTGTCCTCTTCCATCCTGCAGTCTGTTCGGGCTCCGCCGGCCCGGCTTCACGCTGCAGCGGTGTTGGATGTTTCTTCAGCGGCGGGAGTTAGCTGGACAATCGGTGCGATTTGTTGTGAGGCTCCACATGCATGTCCGCCATGCTGTCCCCTGACAGATGAGTCACGTGATCCGCTCGGCTGATGGCAAACCGGACTAGGAGGAGGAGGAGGAGGAGGAGGAGGAGAGCACTGGCGACGTCCTGCGGTCGGTGCACGAAGCGCAGAAGCACTGTGGTTTTATAATCTACATCCATTATGCACACAGCATTCAAGTCAGGATATGAGAAGATAGTGATGGTGTATGGAAGGTTCATCATGCCAAGTTAAAAAGAAATCTAACAAAGAAATAGAAAAGGCACTATTGTTATTATTATTATTATTATTAGTAGTAGTAGTAGTAATAGTAGGGTGAATTAAGGTTGAATGGGACAGTATTATTATACAGGGTTTATTTTCTCGCCTGAGTGAAAATAATGTTTTTTTTGCTGAGCTATGCAACTTCATAATCAAAATAGCATGCCTTCATTGAGCACTCATGAGATCTGTCTTTGGCAGTTTTATATATTGACTGTTTTTGACTATATATATAAAAAAACTTTATTTAACTAAGAAGTCACATTGAGATTAAAACCTCTTTTGAGACCTGTGTCAAAGCAGCAAAAACAGCGAACAGAGTGAAACGCAGGAGAGGTACAGGTATACAAAAATTATAAAAAAAAATTAAAAAAAATATCTAAAAGATATCTAAAATTTAATTTTGACTAGTCAGAATGACTTTGTGGATATCTTGAACTGGAGTTATGACTAGTCAAAATGATGTTGTAGATATCTCAAACTGGAGTTAGGGATAGTCATAATTGAAATGACGTTACAGATATCTGTAATTATGTCAGCAGCAAGTGGGAGGCGGAAGCTATTCAAACATACTATGGTGCTGCACTGCAGCCGTATGGGTTTATAAAGTGTGTAAATTCTGCTCAGGTAGACATTACTCCACCATAGCAAATAGTTGTTTGCTGCTTTATTAATGCTCTGAATGTCATATAGAACCTTTAAGAGACTATTTTTTATGTTGGAAGTTGTCTGGAAAATTGTATTACTACTCTATCTCATTTATATGATAATATTTTGTCAATTCGGTATCATCAGCTATGTTCATATCAGTGCTCAGCTCCGTTCAAAGAACTGGTTTGAAGCATTTCTCCAAATTATGCTGTTGTATGTAATCAGAGCTGTTAAATTCACATGACCACATAGCCTGATGTCATCTAAATGCAGACACATTCATTATCAGCCTAAACACTTTCACTGAACTCTGTCATCTCTTTAATCTTTGTCTTTCTCTTATCATCATCTCTCTCTCCTTCCTCAAATCTCTGTCCAGTCTTTTCTGTTTTCAGCCCCCCCCCCCCTCTCTCTAGCATCCATCCCTGCTTAATAATCACTTCAACAATGACTGATTACAAGAGGATAAAAATCCCTGATCTAAAACAGAGTGCATGAATAATTCCTAGATGCTTGTTTGGTCTCTCAGACGTGTCATCTGTTTGTTGTTGTGTGTATTGTAGCATTTTGTGATTTTTGTTGAGCGTCTGGCCCGTGGGAGGGGACGGCACTTTTTTCACAGATCAGAGGGAGATGTAATCTCACAGCAGAACTGCTCCAGTCGGCAAAGGTTTGTGTGTGTGTTTCTCTCTCAGTGCATATGTTTGTGTGTCTGAGTAACATCTCATAGCTTTGCAGCACTACTGGTCAGCATGCAAGGTGTCAACTAAAAGTCATTCCTTATCAGTGGCAGGGGCAGATACATCCCCTACTGCTGCTCTTCCACACCTTGAAAAAGAAGCTTTGAAGAATGTGAATAACATGCACTTCAATGTGAAACACTTTTTATATGCACGGCACGCACATCTATCTTCTATCAACTTTATTTCCTCTTTCACAAATCTTTATCTTGCTGCTTCAAAAAATATCACCAAATTGTTTTCTCCCTGTGAGATGGTTTCCCTGTAGTGCCGACATCCTGGCGACAACGGCTCTCTGATATTCTGTTGTTCCAGGCCGAATCAGAAATTAGCAGCCGTGCCAGATTCCTTTGGCAGGAATGTTGTGAGGGGGATAAATTAGCGAGAGGAAACGATGGAGGAAGAAACTCAGCAAAAAAAATGGACACCATGACTGTGTGTGGTTGTGTTTCTACTAGAGCCTACTATTAGATTATTATTACACCAATATTGTTTTTTATTCTAAGTATTGAGTGTAAGACAACTGTGTCTGTCTAAAATTAACCCCATTTTTTATTATTATTATTATAGATCCAAGAGAACAAATTATGCGTTCAGTCATGAAGATAATCTCATAATTGTGTATTTAAATTGCAGACAGTGATTTTATTTTTTTTTCAATTTTGCCTGAACTTAGTATGTAAGAACTGTCTGGTATTTTAGGCAATTACAATCAGTCACTTCTATTAAATTGTTTAGACATTTCAAATTTATTCCACTTGTTTAGCAGACCCCAAATGCTTTTTGTTTGTTTATTTGGTTTTTATTTGGTTTTGTTTTTATTTCTCTTTTTCCTTTCTTTACAGTTTATTTGTTGTACAATTTGTTTTTATATTATTTTTATACCGTAAGATATTTTTGCAGAACTGTAATGAAACTTCTGAACATGTGATTATATTGTATTGAACTTTTGAAATAAAAAAAAAAAAAAAACAATAAAAAAAAAACAATCAGTCACTTCCTGTTTTGCCATTTTTTTTCCCGGTGAACCGTTGGTTTGCCAACCGCTAATAAACACCGAAGAAGAAGAAGAATGAGGAGTTGTTTCAGTTGATGAAGGAATAAGGAAGGATGAGGTGAGCAGACAACAGGTGATGTTAATATGTGACGACTGATTGCAGGATTTAAGACGGATAATTTTGAGTTAGATGTGGTGAAACATCGTTAAGTGCGACCGCTCGGCGTTGCTGTTTAGTTAGTACAACGCTACCGTTACTAAATGCTAGTTACGAGCTAAGTTAGCATTAAGCTAACATGAAAACAATGTATGTTTAGCTAACACTCAGAGCTCAGCTGGTCCATTGCTGGGGAGCTAATGGTAAAGTTAGCTAGTTCACTAACTCTTTGTAGTTTTTGTTGACCCATAAGTAAAATAAATAAATCTCTCATCTACTCTATACTGATGTGTGTAAAGTGATGCCAGCCTCCCTCTTAACCTGCATTTACTACACGGCTGTGTTGAATACTCTACTCTGATTGGTCAATCATGGCGTTCTACTGTCTGTTATTTCTTTATAACAGACTGTTGCTCTGTATAACAGACCGTTGCTATGGGCACAGCTCTGATGTTGGACTCTGGAGGACCTTTTTTGTGTCAAATGATTGACTTCTTCAGTAAGTAGCCTTGTAAGAAAAGGGATAATGTACAGCTAGCGGGTCATTGTTGTGAAAGAAACCACTTCAGGTCGATGAGAGGCCGCTCCGCATCCCTTACTTGACCCACGTGTGCTCAGTTTGACAGCAAACATGATGACAGCCTTCCCTGCTTTCTTCACAGCTATTGGATAAAAGCCAGATTTAAAAAAAAGTGTCTGTCCTGTAGTGGTTTGACTTTTACAAACTAGAGCCAGTGAAAATGTGGGACATCGTCTCAATATGTGGGACGTGGGACAAGGGATAAAAATGCTGTGCAGACACCTGGTCACCCTACTCTATACATGTTCCCATTCAAAGAAGCCCGTAAGTTCTTCTATGTGGACAGATCCTGCCTGTATTGAAGCTCAGTGTTTATATTTTTTATGTTAGTTGTAGTGGTCTGGTATATTTATAGTGTATTCTAATATTCTTTATATTCTGCATTCTATAGATATTTATATCTAGTGTTGATATGCACATTTTATTTACTGTGCCTGGATAACCTGCTGCTGCTGCTGGGATCAATAAAGTCCATCTATCTATGTATCTATCTATCTATCTAACGCCTCAGGATGGTGCAGTACCCCGATTCATCCACCAGATGGCGACACAGACTGTGTTTTCACATGGAAGGCCATGCAAATGAGTACAGGCGGCTGGATCGACTCAAAAATGAGAAAACAGCAAAGGTAAGACATAATTTATGGTTATGGTTGTATAAAGTGAAGTTTATTTTGTCTCTTCTTCGGCTGCTGGTTCAGTGAGTTTTGGTCGTAGAGTGATAAGACCGTTGGAATCTGTGGAGTCTCCGCTTTACATCATTTGTGCGGGTAGCACGAAGTAGCAAAATCGCTAGCAACACTATCGCCGTTAGCTAGCCACGGTTAGCTTGTGTTTAAGTTTATAAAAAAGGTTATCATGAGCTTTTAGCCTAGCTTCTTCCCGTTAGATGGGTGTGCAGGATGAATATGTTACTACATGTTTAGCATGTTCTTATCTGGTGTTGATGACGTGCGCAACTTCCCCCGGTACCGGGGTCGCTCGGGTTCAAGGCACCTGTGAAACTGACTCAAAATAGACTACGGTTTGGTGAAAATAGGAAAAATATAGGATATGTGCAACCTTATCCCTTAATGCCTTTTGGTCTTTACTTGAGCAGAACTTGTTGAGTGCCTTTAAGTTTTAAAGAGAGTGATTTAAGGTAATCGGTTACGGGTCATTTAGTTTAATTTAAAGGGACTATTTGTAACTTATCACGCGCATAGATCCTAACGGGTCGCAATCCCATGCGCGCTCGCGTGTGGGTACGCGCTGCTCCTGCAGCCTGCTGCCTGCTTGCAGAAGCGCTCGTTTTCACCCGTTCGGCTCGCTCCCACTCCACGTGCACGCGCGCACAATGCAGAGAGTTAGTTTAGCTCTGAGAATATCTAGTGAATTCAGAGATTCCAGTGGACGTTTTTGCAGAAATAAATGCTGCCGCTCCTCCAGACCAACAGAGGTTTCCCGTGTCTTGTGAAGTGACGGAGCCCCGTTCCCTCCACGGTCTGCAGGAAGCAGGAAAAGCCAGCACTAGGATCAGCATTGATTCATGGAGAGACCCTCCTCTGGTCAGCTAACATTACTGCCAAGCAGGTGAAATATAGAGTGATATTGTGTGTTAGCTGACGTCTGTCGCCTCACTGTTTAGACCGGTGCGCGAGCACGAGCTACAGGACGCTGACTTTCGTTGACACTGCAGCCACAGGTGTCGCTGTGAACAAGCAATTTCTGATTCTTACATATAGCCTCTTTAAATTTGGATAAATCAAATGGATCTTTTCACATTAACAATCCATTAATAACACTGTAAACTGTTATGTATTTGTAGTAAAGCACTTAGAAATAAGTACCAGACAGAGGATAACGTTTCATGTTACTTTACTGTGGGCGCACATTTCACATCAGCACCATGACAACACTACAATAGTCTCTGACTTTCTTCTTCTTCCATGTAGTATAACAACAGATACATAACGCCACCTATTGGCCTGGAATAGGATTAGCTTTCACACAGCATTTCCCCTTTTCTTAATAGCTGTTACTTCTACACTAAAATGGGGTAACAGAAGATGCTTTCAAGAATAAATATCTTCTGTAGTGATAACCTGAGGGTCACTTTATCTATAACAATAAGCATAACAGTTTTTCCTTTACCTTTTACACCATCACAGCAACAGACTATATGTACCTCTTGTATTCTCAAGTGACCTTTCCAAACTGTCTGTTTTCTATTTCTCTGGTTCCTATTTCGTACACTGCCACTTGTAGCAGGCTCCGTAGGTCCGTAGCTGTGAGGTCCTTTCTACTGTGTCACTTTAAGAGGCTTACTGAACTTGGACTTTCCTTTCTTGACATGCCCAGGGTTTCTCATGCGCACAAGGCTTCCTGGGTGCAGTTTAGGAGTCTTGGCATGTCTCTTGGCATCTGTGTATGTTTTCATGTGTTACTGTTTCTTTGCAACTCTGTCTCTCAGTTCGTGATCTTGAGCAGCTGTGAGATTTGGCTGCATAGAGAGTTTGGTTCTCATCTTTCTTCCATGCATGAGCTGGAAGGGTGAAGTCCCCGTCGTCACATGTGGTGTAGCTCTATAGACTCGAAAGAACTCAGTGAAATGAGCTTTCCACGGAGCTTTCTCTCTCTGTGCCGTAAGGATGCTTTCTGTCTAGTGCAAACTTTTGCCATGAATCCATCAGGCAAAGGGACTGGTGTCATCGGTGCAGGGGCGGTTCTTGTTGTCTTGTCATTCAGCTGACAGGACACACAGACAGACTGTACCAGCGAGTTTGTAGTTTAAAATAAATAAATCTTCCCCCTTTTTTCTACTCAAATAACGTGATTGTTTTAACACCTAGAACTCAGCTGGTCCACTGCTGTGTAGCTAAAGGTAAAGTTAGCTAGTTCAATAACTTTTTGTAGTTTTTGTTGACCCATAAGTAAAATAAATAAATCTCTCATCTACTCTATACTGATGTGTGTAAAGTGATGCCAGCCTCCCTCTTAACCTGCATTTACTACACGGCTGTGTTGAATACTCTACTCTGATTGGTCAATCATGGCGTTCTACTGTCTGTTATTTCTTTATAACAGACTGTTGCTCTGTATAACAGACCGTTGCTATGGGTGCAGCTCTGATATTGGACTCTGGAGGACCGTTTTTGTGTCAAATTATTGATTTCTTCAGTAAGTAGCCTTGTAATAAGCGGGATAATGTACAGCTAGCGGGTCATTGTTGTGAAAGAAACCCCTTCAGGGCGATGAGAGACCGCTCCGCATATCTTACTTGACCCACGTGTGCACAGTTTCACAGCAAACAGCCCAGTGATGACAGCCTTCCCTGCTTTCTTCACAGCCATTGGATAAAAGCCAGATTTTTAAAAAAGCGTCTGTCCTGTAGTGGTTTGACTTTTAAAAACTAGAGCCAGTGAAAATGTGGGACATCGTCTCAATATGTGGGACGTGGGACAAGGGATAAAAATGCTGTGCAGACACCTGGTCACCCTACTCTATACATGTTCCCATTCAAAGAAGCCCATAAGTTCTTCTATGTGGACAGATCCTGCCTGTATTGAAGCTCAGTGTTTATATTTTTTATGTTAGTTGTAGTAGTCTGGTATATTTATAGTGTATTCTAATATTCTTTATATTCTGCATTCTATAGATATTTATATCTAGTGTTGATATGCACATTTTATTTACTGTGCCTGGATAACCTGCTGCTGTCACACAATAATTTCCCAATTTGGGATCAATAAAGTCACTCTATCTATGTATCTATCTATCGATCTAACGCCTCAGGATGGTGCAGGACCCCGATTCATCCACCAGATGGAGACACAGACTGTTTCCACATGGAAGGCCATGCAAATGAGTACAGACGGCTGGAATCGACTCAAAAATGATCGAGAGACGTTGGAGTAGCCGTTAGCAGCGCTGATATGCCCTTGAACACAACTTTTGATCACAAAACAGCAAAGGTAAGACATAATTCATGGTTATGGTTGTATAAAGTGAAGTTTATTTTGTGAGTTTTGGTCGTAGAGTGATGAGACCGTTGGAATCTTGTGTTTAAGTTTGTAAAAAAGGTTATCATGAGCTTTTAGCCTAGCTTCTTCCCGTTAGATGGGTGTGCAGGATGAATATGTTACTACATGTTTAGCATGTTCTTTTCTGATGTTTGTTGATGTGCGCAACTTCCCCCGGTACCGGGGGAGCTCGGGTTCAAGGCACCTGGGAAACTGACTCAAAATAACTATGGTTTGGTGACAATAGGAAAAATATAGGATATGTGCAACCTTATCCCTTAATGCCTTATGGTCTTTACTTGAGCAGAACTTGTTGAGTGCCTTTAAGTTTTAAAGAGAGTGATTTAAGGTAATCGGTTACGGGTCATTTAGTTTAATTTAAAGGGACTATTTGTAACTTATCACGCGCATAGATCCTAACGGGTCGCAATCCCATGCGCGCTCGCGTGTGGGTACGCGCTGCTCCTGCAGCCTGCTGCCTGCTTGCAGAAGCGCTCGTTTTCACCCGTTCGGCTCGCTCCCACTCCACGTGCACGCGCGCACAATGCAGAGAGTTAGTTTAGCTCTGAGAATATCTAGTGAATTCAGAGATTCCAGTGGACGTTTTTGCAGAAATAAATGCTGCCGCTCCTCCAGACCAACAGAGGTTTCCCGTGTCTTGTGAAGTGACGGAGCCCCGTTCCCTCCACGGTCTGCAGGAAGCAGGAAAAGCCAGCACTAGGATCAGCATTGATTCATGGAGAGACCCTCCTCTGGTCAGCTAACATTACTGCCAAGCAGGTGAAATATAGAGTGATATTGTGTGTTAGCTGACGTCTGTCGCCTCACTGTTTAGACCGGTGCGCGAGCACGAGCTACAGGACGCTGACTTTCGTTGACACTGCAGCCACAGGTGTCGCTGTGAACAAGCAATTTCTGATTCTTACATATAGCCTCTTTAAATTTGGATAAATCAAATGGATCTTTTCACATTAACAATCCATTAATAACACTGTAAACTGTTATGTATTTGTAGTAAAGCACTTAGAAATAAGTACCAGACAGAGGATAACGTTTCATGTTACTTTACTGTGGGCGCACATTTCACATCAGCACCATGACAACACTACAATAGTCTCTGACTTTCTTCTTCTTCCATGTAGTATAACAACAGATACATAACGCCACCTATTGGCCTGGAATAGGATTAGCTTTCACACAGCATTTCCCCTTTTCTTAATAGCTGTTACTTCTACACTAAAATGGGGTAACAGAAGATGCTTTCAAGAATAAATATCTTCTGTAGTGATAACCTGAGGGTCACTTTATCTATAACAATAAGCATAACAGTTTTTCCTTTACCTTTTACACCATCACAGCAACAGACTATATGTACCTCTTGTATTCTCAAGTGACCTTTCCAAACTGTCTGTTTTCTATTTCTCTGGTTCCTATTTCGTACACTGCCACTTGTAGCAGGCTCCGTAGGTCCGTAGCTGTGAGGTCCTTTCTACTGTGTCACTTTAAGAGGCTTACTGAACTTGGACTTTCCTTTCTTGACATGCCCAGGGTTTCTCATGCGCACAAGGCTTCCTGGGTGCAGTTTAGGAGTCTTGGCATGTCTCTTGGCATCTGTGTATGTTTTCATGTGTTACTGTTTCTTTGCAACTCTGTCTCTCAGTTCGTGATCTTGAGCAGCTGTGAGATTTGGCTGCATAGAGAGTTTGGTTCTCATCTTTCTTCCATGCATGAGCTGGAAGGGTGAAGTCCCCGTCGTCACATGTGGTGTAGCTCTATAGACTCGAAAGAACTCAGTGAAATGAGCTTTCCACGGAGCTTTCTCTCTCTGTGCCGTAAGGATGCTTTCTGTCTAGTGCAAACTTTTGCCATGAATCCATCAGGCAAAGGGACTGGTGTCATCGGTGCAGGGGCGGTTCTTGTTGTCTTGTCATTCAGCTGACAGGACACACAGACAGACTGTACCAGCGCATCCATCTTAGGCCACCAATACAAGTCTCTGAGTCTCTGTTTCATGGCTCTCATGCACTAGATGTACCATGTGGGAACGTAGCCTTACTGGCACCACTATTCTGTGACTCCCTTTCAGAATAAGTGCCTTTTGCACGGACAGTTTATTCCTAACCTGCTAGTAAGGCATCATGTCTGCAGGTAGGCCTTTAGTCATGTAGGTGTGCAGCCTGCGTAGCTCTGAAGAAGACCGTTAGAATCAATTTTAAGCTCTTGATGTTTGTTTTTAAAGCCACCTTATTTGTCTGAGATTTCAACTCTCAGTGAGCATAACAGGGCTTTGCGGTCATCGGGTCAACTTTTTTTAGAAGTCCCGAGGTCGAGGTATAAGCTGTGGGGTGATCGAGCTTTTGCTGTCGCTGCTCCTAAACTATGGAACAAGTTACCCCCTAATATACGTACTATCACTGACCTAGTACTTTTTAAATCTAAGCTCAAGACCTTTTTATTTAGATTGGCTTTTAATACCTAGTAGTGCTGTGACATTTTCCTTATGCGTTTTATGTACCTTTTTATGATTTTATGATATGTTGATGTTTTTATTCCTGTTATTTCTTGATGTTAATGTAAAGCACTTTGGGTACCTTTTGGTTATTGTAAAGGGCTACACAATAAATGTTGATTGACGTTGATAAACTTAACCAAGTATTTTTTTTGGTTGCCTAAACCTAAAGAAGTTGTAGTTTTGTTGTCTAAACCTAAAGAAGTTGCAGTTTTGTTGTCTAAACCTAAAGAAGTTGTAGTTTTGTTGCCTAAACCTAAAGAAGTTGTAGTTTTGTTGTCTAAACCTAAAGAAGGTTGTTTTGTTGTCTAAACCTAAAGAGGTTGTAGTTTTGTTGCCTAAACCTAAAGAGGTTGTAGTTTTGTTGCCTAAACCTAAAGAAGTTGTAGTTTTGTTGCCTAAACCTAAAGAGGTTGTAGCTTTGTTGCCTAAACCTAAAGAGGTTGTAGTTTTGTTGCCTAAACCTAAAGAAGTTATAATTTTGTTGCCTAAACCTAGAGAAGTTGTAGTTTTATTGCCTAAACCTAAAGAAGCCATTTTGTTTGTGTTCAAAACGTGACGTTTCATTCAGTGTTACATGTTAGAACGTGTTGCTTTTAAGTTTCACTTTCACTTTTACAACGTAGTAGGTGTAGTAGGCCCCTAATGACCCAGATCTATGGTGCTTATAGCGACTGATAACGCCTATTTAATAGCCTGATAGCAGCCGAATCGGGTGTAAATCTGATACATTTTTGATGATTTTGATCCAAAGACATTTTGTTACCTCAATATGATTTATGTGTCTATAACGGTTTTTATAATAAGTTATAATAAATTACGATTATCATTTTTTACTACCATATTAGGTGATGAGTCTTTGATCTGCATGTTGCACCGGAAGGGTCACTTGCATCCCATCAAGATCCCCCATAATGCTCCTCTGCTGGGTGCAACCACTCTGAGCTGCTCCCTCCCTCACCACACTTATATAAGCGACATAGAAGAGAACAGTAAAGACGGCCCTCATACATAAAAATGTGTGTTTTGATTCATGAATTCATATACATCTCAGTGGTTTTCATCTGCTTAGTTAATTGTTAAGTGGGGCTCTCCTTCTGGCATTTTACTGATGTTCATATTTTTCCATTCTTGTCAGATTATTCATCCATGTACTTGATGACAGTCTGTTGCTATGTTTGGTTGTATTCCCGTGAGCCCTGTCTGCTACCAAGTGGATGGATGATGATAAGATTAGCCTATTAAATTATGTTTTATTGTGGTAAAACACTTGCATGTTTCAGCAGCAGATTGTGAACATGCCCCCGGGGTCTACCGCAAAAAGGGAGATCCTTACTCGTATACTCCAGCAAAGAGAAACAGATGGCCACTAATGTCGATCTCACTGATTTGAAAATACATAATTATACCAGATAAAAATGCATGTTTTTATCTTATGAAATTAAGGCATCCACTTTGTCAGATTTTGTCAATGTTTAAAAAGTACTTTGGGTATCGGCCGATCTGATACCAGAGTTTAATTAATAAGCTGTATGCCTCACTGTGTAGAAGTGACTGGGATCGTTCTGTGTAATTTTATGTGTAAAACCACATCAGGCTTGAATTAAATATTGCTTTCCTAACTTTGTAATACAAAATGTAATAAATAAATATATAAATATAAATTTTCTGAACTGTCATTTATTATTAAAATAATAAATCATACTCCAGCAAGTTCGTAAAAAATCGTCAAAATTAATAGGAATTGCAATTGTTAAAAAAAACAAGGCTAAACCTTTTTAATGCAGCAACAAATTGGTCAAAACTTAAACCGGAATTAAAATTCCAGTATATGATGTATATAGTATATAAACATAGAACTGAATTGAATAGATCGGCTCCATTGTCACCGATATCCGGTCCAGCTATTTGAGTCAGTATCAGCCCGATATCCGATCCGGTATCGATGCATCCCTACCCAGCTTCTAGATGACGACTATATTATTTAAACTTGGAACCTTGAATTGTCTCTATAAAAAACAACAACAATAAAACACTCTGGAAATATTTTTTTCCAGAATTTATGGGTTTTACTTGAAGGATCATGAAGAATAATAAGAAAACTAACAGAATTATGACATTACATAGAAGTTAATCAAAAGTTGATTGTAGCTTTCTGATGGAAAACAGATAAAATGTTTAATACTTTAATACAAACAGGAAAACAATAGTACCTTTCTTATTTACCTGTATCTACAACGTTAGATCTACTGAATCATGCTTTTACAGTCAATAAAACCCTGACAGCGATACTGTACATGATGAATGGAGCCAACAGAGGCGGTGGAAGCATTACAGCAATTTTGTGAGAGCAAGGTAGAGGATAGCTTTGCACACTGTGCCCAAAGGGGCCGAGAGTGGCATTATTTTCCATAAGTCATATTCATGGCCCATGATATCACTCTGAGAGAAAAAAAAAATCAAATCCCCAGAGAATAATAAAAGCCTCATGCCATATCACAGAAACTTCTACATCTACGACTATTAAAATGCCGTCAGCGTTAGTGAAAAGAAACTTTACTTACTTGGGAAATTGTAGTGTCCCGGTGTTAAAGCTGATCATGCATTTATCAGAGCGAGTGCTTAAGGTGTGTATGGATGCTGCAATGGAGTTCATCCCAAAGGTACTCAATAGGATTGGGATCAGGAGATTGCAGTGGCATTAATAGACTTTTATATAAATGTCCTTCCTGGATGATTCTAGCGAAATAGAGTGCTCCAGGGATGACGTATTTTTGTAGGCCAACCAGGAAGTTAGCATCGCCCCGGGTTCCCTCCACAAAAAGCCAATGGGATTTTTCCATTGGGTTTTGGATTATTGCAGAAAATAAACTCTGTGGCAAACAAACATTTATGATACTTACACGTTTTGTTCCATAAGATAATCTCCACAAATGAACACCACTTTTATGATTTTTGAAGCGTGAAAGTAATCACCAGAAATAAAAAGCTAATATTAAGCTATAAACAAACTGCACCACGGTCACATGAACGTGAGTATAAACACAACGAGGCTGTAAAAGCGGACGAGTCGGCGTGATGACGTTTAGTAGTCTCATTTAGCCACTTGATAGCAAATGCCTTTTTTACACATTAGATATAAAAGCTTCAAAATTCACAAGTGGGTTGTTTATTGATGTATTTTATGTCGTAGGACAAAACATTCTCTTATGCTTGTGTTAACCACAGACCTTATTTCAGGCATCTAACTAAAAAACCCATTGACTTTCAACCGGAAGTGCTAAAATGCTAACTCCTTTCCGTGTTTTAGGACTCATTCCTGCAGCACTCTATGACAGAGTGCATTAGCTTTCTGACATTTCCCATTATGCCCTTTGGAATACATGATGGCCACAAATGGATTAAGACAGTAAAGATATGTATCAGTATCAGACCCAGCAGCTGGAGTAACTTCATGTTTTGAGGAAAAGCAGACGCTTATGGTATGAACAGTTTATAAAAGTGTCCTGATATATATTCATGTTTCTCACACAAACAGAAGTAACAATCTCTAAATAACATTGTTGAGCTGGGTGGTTAGCGTCCACCTGCCTCTTTGCTACTATAGTATAATTGAGGCAAAAAATACAAACACAAGAGATAATTGAAAAAATACAATTATTTCAAACATGCTCATAAAACCCATTTTATGCCAAAAAAAGCCTCCAATGCCTCTAAAGATCTTGCATGTTTGCTTTCAAGTCTGAGCATCAGCCATCCACTTCTCTCCCACTAGATGGCAGTCAAACATAAACATTAGGAAGCCATACATGCAAGCCAACACTGACAGCAGCTGGTGCTGGGCATGTCCATGTCCATGAATGGGAACTTCAGGTGGTCGTGAAGGCTTGTTTTTAGCGAACATGTACATCTCTTTGTTCGAGACATGGTGCTAAAAACAGATCATACATGCACGCTCACTCGCTCCGGTTCATTCGTTTCTCAGCCCAAGGGCTCTTGAATTTGGCTTGATGATAAAAGGCCTGGAGCTGGAAACATTATCAATATTAAAGCAGATTTAGCACGCCGGCTCTGTTTGCATATGTTGGCCTATATAGCAGAGCATCAGTTAAATGTATTGTTAGCTCATGGCTGTTTAAAATTAATAGAGAGGCTTTAGATAATTACAACAAAAATACATGTTATCTTATACATTTTTTCCACATATTCCAACTTTACTGAAAAGGCCAGATGACTGGCTCATCGTAGCAGCGGCCTAAACTCTTCACCTTACAATTTACTGCACATGAAGTAGACAGGCGCTCCGCCATCGCCACCCCCCACTTTCACCCTCTCACTGGTTATTGAGTCTGCGGCTGAGACTCAGCACATCATTACTAAATTACTGATTACAGGCGCAAAGCGATACAAATGAGGAGGTTGCCCCTGATGCTTAATTGGTAGGATGTAATAACGGAGCGGTGATATGTGGGCCCTTAATTGTGTGTTTACTGCACTATTTATTGGAGAGCGTCCCTCCCCTGGCTGGTTGCTGATGAGGTGAGCTGTGTTTCCGCTGGCGTGCTATCAATCCTGCTTCATTAAGGACACACAGGATATGGAGTGAGAAGAACACAGAGTTTGCCTTCCAGCTCGGCGTGGGCAGAGGAGTCAGCCCTGTTAATGAATTTCAAATTCCCACTGACTGGAGGTGCATGTAGAAAAGCAATCATGAAAAAAAGAGATCATAACTTCTTGGCTGAGTCATAGCTTTTTTTAGTTAATAGTGCACATTCTGGGATACATATCTAAGATGGACTAAATATCCAAATTATCTTTTGGGAACTATCCTCATTCTGCTATCCTGCTCTCAGTATGGAGGCTAGTGGGGAGACTATTTGTGACATTTCAGGGTTCAACGTTAATGTTTTTTAACGGCAGAAATCTACTTACCCAAAGTAAATTTTACTAGCCCCTTTACAAATTGTTTTATTTATTAGCAGTTGTCCAATAACACAAAGACCTGTTTCCAGGAAAACTGAAATGCCCGATTGCGTTTCAGCTGATAAACTTGTCATTACCGGCCGCCATTTTCTTGCGAGTGTCCGATTGGTAGCCTACTGCGCATGTGCAACTCTCAGCAGAGATGAGGAGGAAGCGAGTTGGCTCATTCCTTAGCTACTTCCATCATCAGCTCCGCAAAAATGTGTTTAATTATTTTTCCCACCACTTGCTCGATCAGGCAAGTGAGTTGCTCGATTTAATGGCCCGACGTGGCGTTTTACTTGCTTGTAAGCGGGCAATCCTTATTGTTGAGCCCTGCATCTTGACCCTCCCAGAAAGGATACAGACACGGTCAACTTTTGCAAAATAGCAAACATTTTGAAAAGTAGCTAATTCAGAACGGATGCTCGTCCCATCACAATGTTCCAATTTACAGTTTCAGGTGAAACATAGATGTGTTCATCTAACGCAGTCTTGTTGGAAAACATTGCTTTTTACAAAAGAAGTCCATGACTAAGTATGTGCTTCATTCACACGTCACACCCGTGGTGTGGATTATCATGACCATTGTGTGACATATATGCACACGAAAGATTATTCTTTATACTCAAATATGTACAAGGGGTGTAACAATCCATCGATCTGGAATAATATTTCGATTTAATGATCAACTATCCAATATATTGATGCAAATTGAAAACATCGATACATATCATCATCATCTTTAAGATACATCTCCTATACATACCCTTATTTTGAAATTCTTAACTGAAAAAAACATTTGCACGTAAACAAGAGAAATTTGGCACTTTATAGTGAACAACAGGAGGTCTATTTTTATTTGGTTTATGAAAAAGAATAGTTTTTTTTTCATTTAAATGTCTGGAAGAGCCCAGTAATAAAATTGTCAAATCATAATATAGTTGTTTATTGTGAGTTGATATAAATGTAACTGATATTGTCTCATATCGATCGCAGGCCCCTGAATTGAATAAAATCGAAATCGTATCATGGCTTTGTGATATCAGCAAATATCATATCGTTGTCCAAAGAATCAATATAAAATCGTATCTTGATGAAACTTGTGATTTACACCCCTAATATGTGTGTTTCTTGGTCAATATAAGTAGAAGATTGCTTTATTTCATTCTGTTTATTATAGAAAGTACTGTATCTAACCCTATGAGGTACATTTCAATGAAAAGGTCAGGGCATTAGTAGATATGGATTCACGTTATCTTCCAGTAACAAGGTGGTTTCTTTAATCATACGGCCACCCCGGACCTTCATGGTTATGTTAAGTAAGTAAGTGAAAACTGTATATCTGACTGCACAGAACTATGCTACGTCTAATATATGCATAATATATCTGTATACAGTTTGTTATTTGATCAGAGACTCTGGTGAGAAATCATAAACCAGGGGAATGTATTACACTTAAAGGTGATTAGGGTTGTCATGGAAACCACAGTTTTTACTGTCCATTAATTATACATACGTCTATTTATGGTTCGTACTGATGAGACGGTTTGTGCCTTTTTATGTGGATGACATCCAACAAGACCGGCTGTGATGCCCAACACACAGAGCAGGATCATACTGAGGTCCACACCTCCGCACAATGTATACCTCGAGGGTTTCAGTCAATTATATATCCAGTCTGATTCGTTAGCCAGTGTTATATGTTTTATATAATATCTGCATTAGCTTCTGCTGAGGAATTGTTTGAGAACTTCAATCACTGTAAGTTCTCACCAGGCTGATTACCTTCCATTTTAAACAAGCACTAAAACGTCAGCTGTTGAGAAAAGCATTGATTGACATTGGTTAAACTTGACTATATTTATCTGGCTGTGTTGGTTATTTGCCGTGCACACGCATGGTTTGTTTACAAATAAAAGTAAAAGAAAAAGTCGGCCGTGTGTGAGTATTACACTATCTCTTATGGTACATGTCCACAGCCTCCGTCCTTTCCACGCTTCCCATTCATTGTCTATGTAAGCAGCTGTGCAATGCATTCTTGTAGGTTGGCCACGCGTTTCGAGAGACGGGGCGTCACTTTGGCTGCTTCTCATTTGCATAAAGTTGAAGTCTAGGCTACTTTATGCAAATCATGGGTGTCCGACGCGACTCGATTTCTCACATAAAATGCTGAAAGGTTATTATGGATTTTTTGCCCAGTGATGCCAAAAACGTTCTGCCTACTGTAGCTTTAATATATGGGCAGCCTTCCCAAGTAAAGTCTATGTGTGAGAAACACTGCTTATGTTTCTATTCGCTATTACATTTACATTTTATTCACGTTTCACAAAACTAATATTTTTGTTGGGCTGTGTAGGCCCATTAGTACTGAAACATTTTTCTCATTGAGTAGGTAGTTGTATAGCAACTAAAAAGGCTTTTGAATTAGTTATTTTATAAGAGAAGAAGACTATTTTTCATGTGAAAGAAGGTTATATCAAAGGTTATTTCATAAATTTGTATGATTGAATTTGTGCTCATTCGAAGACGATGTAATGAAATGTTGAATGACTTTAGAACAGCTCAATTATTTCTTATATAATGAAGAGGTCTTGGTCCCAGGCACAAAATAAACAAAAACATTGATATTGGTAATGTTAATTTACACATCGGTATCTGTATCAGCACAGAATTTCACAATCGTGCATCCCTAATTATTAATTACATACGTTTTACATGGCCTACATGAATGTTCATACTGCACTCGGAGGCCTTGTTGTTGTAAAAATCTGATTAAAATGATCAACAGCTTAAAACAAAAATATCAGCGTTGGCCCTCAAAAACACACAGTGGCTGAAACCTAACAGACATGCCCGCTCTGATGATACTTTTGCATTCATTTCTAGTTTCTGCTTGTAGGCAGCGCACATCTTGACTTTCCTCGTCTTAGCGAGAATGCACATAGTCGCCCATGGGAAATCTACCGGAAGCTTGCATAAAGCAAGGCCAATCAAAATAAATTGGAAAGGCTCCTGTCACATCAAGTGCAGCTGCTCCACAGTCATGTTTTAATTTCTGACCTCCCTGTAGAGAGATGGAAAAGGACTTCATGCAGGCCTTCCACTTACTTAAGTGGCACTGCATCTTTTTTGGGATCTATGTGTCCATGTGATATTTGATATGGGGTAATATATACAGTATGTAGCCATGAATATGTTTGAAATGAGAGATAATTCATCAAAGTCTAAATGTTGAAATGAAACAAAAAGATTCAGCATGACATCATTGAATATGACATATTTTATCCTTTGATATATCAGTCAGAGATGGCAAGTAACCAAAGTACGTTTACTCAAGTGCTGTACAATTCTGAGGTACTTGTACTTTACTTGAGTTTTTCCATTTGATGCTACATTATACTTCTGCTCCACTACAAACTCCTTTTTTTCTCCATTAATGTAACAGCTATAGTTCCTCGTTACTGCAGATCAAGTTATTATATACAAAACCGATAATGAGTTTATAAAATACCATGCATTGCTATTAGTCTAATTTAATAGTTCATCTAACTAACAGTACATCCAATAAAATGAGCTCCCCCTAAACCAACATAAAATGCTACTTACATGTTAATGCATATCTAATAAGAATAGAATACGTAGTTAATAACAGACAAGAGCCATATTTATGCATAACAAGTACTTTTATTTTTGGATACTTAAAGTGCATTTTCCTGCTAATACTTACTTATTACTATTCACACTGGTATTTCTACTTTTACTTAAGTGAAGGATTAAAATTATCAAAAATAAATATATTAGTACACCTGTGTAATCTAACACAGTGCAACAAAACAATGCTCATTTTTTTTTAGTAGTCTTTGGTCATTTATATGGCTGTAGTTAGGGCTGCAACTAACGATTATTTTCATTGTTGATTAATCTGTTGATTATTTTTCAATTAATCAATTAGTTTTTTGGTCTATAAAATGTCAGAAAATGGTAAAAATTGTCGATCAGTGTTTTCCCAAAGCCCAAGATGACGTCCTCAGAGGTCTTGTTTTGTCCACAACTCAAAGATATTCAGTTTACTGTCATAGAGGAGTAAAGAAACCAGAAAATATTGACTTTTTTGTCTTTAAAAAAATACTCAAACTAATTAATCAATTAGCAAAATAGTTGGCGGTTAATGTGATTGTTGACAACTAATCGTTTAATCGATTATTCATTGCTGCTCTATAGCTGTAGTGGTGTTGTACTGAGTTGCATCGTATTATGCAGAATACTGTATAAAAGTTTCAGAATATAGTAACAAATGTGAGTTTATTGTCAGTTTGATAGACATATGCAGCATTTTGCTTTGTAACAATGGAAATGCATCTAATCTATAAATGCAGATACTTCTGTTTTAATGTCATATGTGAATGTAATCCAATTTACCATATTTAGACACAGTCCAGATACGAGCCACACTGTAATGGAAGGTGTAAAGGCAGACGCAAAATCATAACTTCAGTTGAGGTCAAATTTTTGGCCTCTTGCATATGAGATAGAAACATAAATGGACTATTGAAGAATAACACTAATGGAAACAGAGGCAGCACACTTATTAAGATGAACAAAGACCACTATGCTGATGGAAAGAATAAAACGCATTAATGGAGCAACGAGTGGAAAAAGACTCTTCTTTTTCACAATCTATCATTTTTCTGTGATTTTTCTCTTTGTATCCAGCTTTAATTCATTTCACTGCCTTTTGTCCATTTTTTCTGTCATTCTTCTCCTCTTCCTCTCCACTGCCCTCTCCCTCTCTTCTTCTTCTTACTCTCCTCTCCTCTCCTCTCCTCTCCTCTCCTCTCCTCTTCTCTCCTCTCCTCTCCTCTCCTCTCCTCTCCTCTCCTCTCCTCTCCTCCTGTTTCCTCTCTCCTCTCCTCTTCTCCTGTTTCCTCTCCTCTCCCCTCCTCTCCTCTCCTCTCCTCTCCTCTCCTCTCCTCTCCTCTCCTCTCCTCTCCTCTCCTCTCCTCTCCTCTCCTCTTCCTCTTCCTCTTCCTCTTCCTCTTCCTCTTCCTCTTCCTCTCCTCTCCTCTCCTCTCCTCCTGTTTCCTCTCCTCTCCTCTCCTCTCCTCTCTAGGCAGACATGTCTTTGATCCTAGGATCCCACGCCTTTCACCCCCCTCTCCAATCCTCTCGGGGTCTTATTAACAGACACGCAGTTCTCATGTTTTATTGCCTATGATAAAACCTCGCCTCTGATCTCTCATTACAGGCCGGCTCTTTGGAAATGGGCCCTGCACCCTTCGGCTTAATATTGCCTGTAATGGGGCAAAAAGCTAAATGCACAATCTGAATGTGTCGGGCACATACCGGGTCCCTGTGCATTAATAAGCCATCAGCTCATCCTGGGTTTGGCCTGATTCTGGTCTCTCTGCAGATTTGACATGGGAATACGCTGGTTTCTGCCTGTAAAGTGCGCTGTGGTTTCAAATAGTTATCATATTCACACATGCAAACACACTGACACACATGTACAAGCATACATGTGCACATTTATTCATATGCAGATGTAAACACAACATATGCACTGGATGTGTGCACAGAAACAGAAGTAAAAACTGGTGTGTCTTACATATTTGCACTAATGTCGTACATGATGTATTTCATACCGAGTCTGTCTTTCCCCTCTCTGGGGGAAACAGCTATACTCTTTCAGTCTCTGTCACTCGTCTCTCCGCTCCCTCTGGGCGACATATAATGACAAGAAACCGCTGGCTTAAGAAACTACTGTTGGCTGTCGTCTTCCTTTCTGCTCCTTTTTCGTCCCCATAGGTTTTGATTTTATACATTCTTAGGTCATACATGCATGAAACAAGTACAATTATTGTTCAATTTAAAGGAAGGTCATCCATCAGTTGGCCTGATCCCATTATTTCTTTTTTTACTTTAAAGCAGAACACTCTCCTTGTACTGCAGCATGGATGGTGATTATATTGTACTTCATGATACAGATGGCAATATTTTATTTTATAATCTCTATTCCAGTTCATGGGTAAAAAAAACAACACTTTTCTTATCCTGTACTCTATTGTACTATTACATTTTGTATGTGGCTAGATCATAGAATGTATATAAGAAGTAGACGTAGTCACCGTGACGTCACCCATTGGTTTGTGGACTGATGTTTTGCAGCCTCGTGTTCGGCATTTTGGCCGTCACCATCTTGATTTTTGGCCGTCGCCATCTTGGCCTACCTGCAACCAGAAGTGACACGAGAGGGCGGAGCTAAGTACAACCGAACGCCGGATAAGACATTTTAAAGCGACCAAAATGTTACAGTTACCTTTCATGAAGTGAAAACACACTGTGAAAGGGTTAAAGTTCTAAGACGAAAACGCAGACAACTCCCAGACCGGACAACGCCGTGGTAGCGACCTTTTCAATCACAAGGTAGCCCCGCCCTAAAGCATCCCCTGCTTTATGGTCTATTTGACTCTAAACGGGACCATAATTTACTAAATGAACATCATGCTGTATTGAAGAAGACTTGAAACTAGAGATTGAGACCATAAACTCAATTTTTTCATAGACTTCTATACAATCAGACTTCTATACAACCAGAGGAGTCTGGCTATGAGAAACAATGCAAGTTTAAGACACTTCCGCATTAGCCCCCTGGGCTAGATCTGGCCTAACAGTGTCAAAAGAAGGCTATCTACCCATCACTACTAAAATGTTCTTTATTCAATACTAACCACAATGCTAATGTGCAGTTTAACTGCAGCTGGTATCAGTAAGACGGTCGCTAACATTTAGCTTATTCAACATGCTGATTTAACATACTTTCAGGCAGATGAGAGTTCAGGTGGATAGCAAAAGCTAGAAATCCCACATAGAGTGCAAGGGGACAGGAGGATGTCCCACACCTCATTTAAAGGGTAAAATGGTCCATAGTGAGACCTAGACACATCTGGATGGTGCATGTGTGTGTTTGCACTCAGTCATCCTTGTTGATCCTCTGTTGAAGCCCTTGTTATCAGCCACTTGCCTGCACACAGCTGCCCCTCATTTACTAATTAGCCTCTCAGTATACAGAGGGCAGATTTACACATGCTTTTGCCAGATTGTTTATGACGCCTAGTTGTTGTAGCACTAAGAGCCATTACGCTCTACCTGTTACGTGTGGCCGCAAACGCTAATAGCTAATTACTATTTGCTAATTTCCTGCTCATTAGCCAAAAGTAATTTTACTCGACAGCTAGGGCTGTCAATCGATTAAAATATTTAATCATGATTAATCGCATGATTGTCCATAGTGAATCGCGATCAATCGCAAATTAATCGCACATTTTTTTTATCTGTTCAAAAGGTACCTTAAAGGGAGATTTGTCAAGTATTTAATACTCTTATCAACATGGGAGTGGGCAAGTATGCTGCTTTATGCAAATGTATGTATATATTTATTATTATATTTAACACAAAACAATGACAAATATTGTCCATAAACCCTCACAGGTGAATTTAGCATAAAAAATATTCTCAAATCATAACATGGCAAACTGCAGCCCAACAGGCAACAACAGCTGTCAGTGTGTCAGTGTGCTGACTTGACTATGACTTGCCCCAAACTGCATGTGATTATCATAAAGTGGGCATGTCTGTAAAGGGGAGACTCGTGGGTACCCATAGAACCCATTTACATTCACATATCTGGAGGTCAGAAGTTAAGGGACCCCTTTGAAAATGGCCAACGTCAGTTTTTCCGCGCCAAAATTTAGTGTAAGTTTGGAGCGTTATTTAACCTCCTTCGCGACAGTTTCATATGATGCCAGTATCTTCACTCTAGCTTTAAAACTGAGCCCGCTACAACCTCTGAATGAGCGAATAGCGGCCGAGCCCGACGTATTTTAAGTTGTGTTAAAGAAATTAATTTGCGTTAACATGTTATTATCGCATTAACGTTGACAGCCCTAGTGACAACCCTTTTTGTAGGGAATAGTAGGAAAAGTGCAACAAAATCGAAGATGGATCCGTTCCATTTAGGTGTGCCAGTACGCCACAGAGCCTATCTAATGGATCACAGCCATTATTGTTAATCATTTTTGTTCAGATTGAACAAACAAGATATAACATGTTAATTAGTGAGCTGGTAGGAGGATTTTGTTACCTTCAGAAAGACCCAGGATAGCTTTTTTCCCGTTTCCAGTCTTTATGCTAAGCTAAGCTAACCGTCTCCAGACTCATATTTGATGGAGAGACCATAAGAGCGGTATCGATCTTCTCACCTAACTCGGCAAGAAAGAAAATGTCCCAAAATGTTGACCTATTTCTTTAACCTTTAGTTTTATTATTATTAATGTTGTTAGTTCCACCTGTGTTTCACAAATGTCCGAGGTCTAATGAACCTGAAGTCCAACGTTCAGCATGTTAGCATTTGTTTGGTCCTCCAACTTGTTTACGTCAGCTCTCATCAATTTGGGAGTAAATTAACAATCACAGTCCACGGTTTTATTTGGTGAGAGCTGTTGGGTGATGCGAATCTGCTGTGGTGTTGATTCTTAGTGGTATCAGCAGTATAAATCCCATTAAAATGACAGGGAATCACTCAATTCAGTGTTAACATAAAAACATAGATTAATGGAGCTTTAAACGTGTTTATTGTGGTGTGAAAATTGACTAACAGGCTTTTCCATTTTAGTGTGACTTTAATATCGACAGACTGCGAGCTCCTTATTGTATTTCAAACATATTGTTTTTCCTTCGTGGTCTGGCCTACTGTCAGTCTGCCAGGAGGAGAGGAGAAGTAGAGATGTGGGGAATAATTAACAGGATTTGACAGGCTGCTTCCTCCGAGCGTTCGCTTCCGATGTTTGACTGAGCAGAGCGTGAGGGTCACACTCGTGTTGCCTCTGTCTTCTCTCTATTTCTAGTCGCCGTTCTTACTCCTTGGAATTGCTGGGAGTTGGAGGAGCATAAAGATGACACACAAAGGTCTAAACCCTAAAAGAGTTTGATACTTGCTTGGATGTGAGCTGTGTGGTCATGTTTGTTTCGCGAGGAGAAGAAATTCAAAGCTGCGACACTTCCTTCAAAAGCAAACCCACACTCCCCGTGTCCCAGCAAGCCTCTCTGCTCCTTTTATGTGCCCTGTTGAAACACAGTCCACTGCTACGGCTTATCTGTTCTTCTGCAGGTATTGTTGACTTGTTTGTTGTCGTTGTTGTGTGTTTTTTTCTCAAAGGGAATAAAAGTAATTGATGGTGAAAGGCCACTGAGAAGTCCCTCACCAGCAACACCAGCACCACCCTCCCAACACCAGCAGCTAATTGTCTATCCCCCTGCTCTCGTTGTGATGTAGAAGGTCCCCAGCTCTGAATAAGTACCTGCGTAATGTTTTATCTTTTGGAAATATCTCATAATTCATCGTTATCACATCTGCTTATATGCTACCAATAGCACAGCGCAATATCACAGGAGCTGTGAGCTAAAAACAAATAAGTAAGCTGCACAGCAGATCCACTCTCCTTAACATTTTTTTTTTCCCGCATCTTTCCTCTGATTAATAAAGGTAATTAAATCAGGGAATAAAACACATCCATAGAAGAGGGCTTGGCTTTAATTATTACTGCCGGCACTTCGCAGTCCGAGCAGCACAATAAAGTCAGGGAACCTGAAGACTTAATTAGAAGGGGTGCCATATTTACAGGCGCCCACCCCGTCCACTGTCACCTGAGATTTGCTTGATTGCAGTTAGATTGGAGAAGAAAATGAGAAATGGAAGTGGTGTGGGGGGCTTTAGTCCCACAATTACTTCCTGGCTTTCATTAGGCCAGTGTTGTGATATGAGGGCATATCTTAGTAGCATCCGCATCACCCCTGGGCCCTCCAAATTTATAGTCACACACAACAGGGAAGAGTCATTCCCAACCAGCAACACACACACACACACACACACACACACACACACACACACACACACACACACACACACGTATAAGACAAACATTGAGAGGGAGTACACAGATGCTTGACACACCTCGGGGACATGTCATTTTGACTTTGTAAAGTGATCTCTGGACACACACACATAGTCATATGCACTTACACACACACATACTCAGGCAAAAGGACACACTCGAACAAACACACACTCCCATTTTCTCAAGTTATTACGTGCGTGTGTGCTAATTACTGGACCTCAGCCACTTGCCACCACTAGCTGTAGATAATTTCACCCTCCCCTCCAGGCCAGCAATCTCTGTGGTGTGTGTGTGTCTGTGTTTTTATTTATGCATACATGCATTCACTGGTGCACATTCAAAGCACACAAAGCTTCTGTGCATGTCATTGTGTTTTGCGTGCCTGCAGGTGTGTCTGCGTGAGATTCTGACAGAGATGGTTGCTCTGCGGTTCTCTCATCAGCATGACCTTGGTGGTTGTAATCAGAGGTATAATTGCACGACAGGACTCTTGTCTAACGTCGGGCGTGGAGACTTGTTGCTGAGTTTCTGTTCATTTTTGTTCTCACTCTCTAAAGGGGGGGAGACATGCCAACTGCCCACTCACACACTAATCGTACATATACATGTAGCCATACAGACACACACTAATCTCTGTACTGTAGCACCTGCCCACATTTCTGTACATTTCTAACACTTAGTGCTACTAACTTCTCTCCCCTACTGTTAACATCTGAACCCCACAGTGAAGTTGTTCAGTAACAGAATAACATAAACAGGTGGTGCACGGTAATTGCCAAAGACATTTTACTGTGAACGGAAAAATTTGTCTTGATGGCGTAAAAATCCACATTAAGGGTCAATAAGTCCATAAGTGAGAAGATTCAAGTAATTGAGACATCTAATTTCGCTGCATTTTTTTTTTCTCTCTGCTTGAAATCACCTGGTGTGGTGTCGGGCTGAAAACCTTCACATACTAAATTAGTGGTGGGAAAAAAATCGATACACCTATGTATCGCTTTTTTTTTTTTTTTTTTTTACGATTTTGAAATTTTAATACCAGAATCAATACATTTGCTTCATTTGAGTGAAGAGAACGGAGCTAGCAGTAAGAGCTAGCGACGGACTTGGCGAAGTTAGCGGAAGTATACACGTGTGACTACGTCCGGTTTACAAAATAAGGTGTTAACAAAGGGAACTGTATATACAAAATACATCTATGGAAATACGATTGATTGGATTATATTGACCAGAAGTATAAAACATTACATGTCCCTTATAAATTGAATAGAAAATACCACTATTTTGTGAGGGAAATGTCTTTATTCTTTGATTTTTGGGTTGCTGGAAAAAAACGAGTACTGTATACTGTAGTTTTACTGTATTAATTTAGATATTTTCCAAAGTAAAAGTCCCTAAAAGTGTATAATTCAACTTTTTTCCATGGTTTAGTGTTAAAAAAGTTACTTAAAAATCACAATACATATCGAATCGGCACCCAAGTATCGTGATAGTATCGAATCAGGAGATAGGTGAATCGTCCCAGTCAGACCAGTGGGTCCTCAACACAGGATGGGAAATCCCTCATGGAGTCACAAGAAATCTTTGTACATCCGTCGTATCACTTTTTGACTCAAGAATCATTTCAATCACAAAAACTCTTTGTGTATCTGACAGTTCTAAAAGGATGTCAGTTATGTGTAGCGTGGCATGAATTGCAGATATCAAAATAGCACTGTTGCAAACCAGTGGGAATTCCACCGTAAATCTCAACTCTTCCTGTCTCGTTTTGGGACTTTGACATCCCTTCTTGAACTACAATTCAAGGCGTCGTTAGCTTGATTGATCGCTCGCATCAGACAGGCTGTTTGAGAGTGAAAACTTTAGGCAGAGAAGATTGATAGGCCTGGTGAAGGAGGAGAAAACATGCAACAGAGGCAAAGAGGCTCTGCAGCTCTGTTGCTGTCCCCCATACTGACAGTCTTGTCGTTGGATGAAGAGCTCTCCACAATGCTCAGGCATTTCTTGAACTTTGAGGCCACTGCAGTGACTGAGATTTGAACAAAGTTTGTATGGAAATTTGCTACACTGAATATGTTCAGCTATGCAAGCCAAGTTGCTGATTATTCCAAGCTTCTGTTTTAACTATGAATATATTAGCAATTTGAAGTGTTTCTTAAACTTAATTAATCTGAATTTTTGATAAAGTCGTTAGCAGCATTTATTTTACACACCATAGTTTAACATCAGAGTGTATGATTAGGATCATGAGTACAACAGAGACGTGGAGGTCTTGAACCAAAGACAAATTACACAAAATGTCTTGCATAAAACTTTGACGTAGGCTGGAGACATTTTAGTAAACATTAAAAATCCTAATCAATTTTGAAAATAAATCATAGCACACTGCTTATAGGCTAAATTTACAATAACCACAATTTCAAACATGTAAAAATGGAGGAAAGGAAAAGATGTAGTTAGCTTAGCTTAGCACAAAGACTGGGAACAGGGGTAAACAGGCCCAAAACCCCCCTTAAACCCTACAATGTGTCATTTTTACGGTTCACTTTTTGTCTGGATTTACACAAACATCCAGGCTAGCTGTTTCGCCCTCTTTCCAGTCTTTGTGCTAAGCTAAGCTAAGCTAATCGGTTGCTGGCTCCAACAGCATTTTTACCGTGCAGGCAAGAGAATGGCAACCCGTTCGCCCGAAAAGGCGAATGAATGCCACGATAATGCACAAGGCATTTAGCGTAAAATAAGAACGTCTTTCTTGCTCTTGTACGCCATGTAGTCTGTACTGACTGCAATGTAAATGCATCCACGTAAATATTCCACACTCACAGCTAGTAATGTAAAATAAAAAGGCCGCTTATGACGGGCGGGAGGTGAGGTTGACGGGTCCAACAAACAGACAACTTTTAACCAGGAGACCGGTGTGCGAGACCGGTGTTTTGTTTTGTGAGTCACATTAGTGACGTGTTTTCCATACTTGTGTTTTTCTGTATCTATTTTACTTTGTTTACTTATTTATTTTAAGCCCAACCATGATGTTTTTCCTAAACCTAACTATGGACGTTACCGTAGTTGTGTTGAGTGACACGTGAAAAGCCTAAAATGCGTCCTCATGACACGTTGAATGGACTTGTAATGTCGTGCTATTTATACTCCTTCCCGTGAGACCGGGTTGAGAGTGGTGTCAATCATCTCATCTTACTTGGCAAGCGAACGAATAAGTGTATTTCCCAAAATGTCAAACTATTCCTTTAAACATAATGCAACATATAGTCAGGTAAAAATACACTCTGTCTGAACAGCCAGTGGAAATATCTGTCTGGGTTGACTGAGTCTCTCACACTATCATAGTCTGTTCAGAGCAGCTTCTCCTCTCCATAGCAACACGTCTCCGGCTTTGCACTTCCTGCATCTTTTGCTCTGGCTGTTTTGGCAAAGAGTAAAAAGTACAGTATAAAAATTCTACTAGTAAGCTGAAGTAATTTAAGTTCAATACCACCGCATTTAAGAAATTGTATGTGTTATTCCTTTGGTCTACATTTGTCCAATTAATATTAATGAACGTGAAGAACTTTCAGCCAAAGCCAGAGGCTAAAGAGCTAAGACTCATCATCAAGATGTAAAATCCAGAGCTCCCTTGGTGAGAGTTGCTTCAGCATTTACTGTATCTTCTACTGGAAAATTCAACATTTAAGGTATACGCTCTGTTGCTTCGGGAGATCGTACTAGGCAAATTACTTTCTGAACTTTCAGGCCTCAAACAAGAATGCTGAAATTAGTAAATTTCCAAACAGCTTTTACGTACTGCCTTAGAGGACAGCAAGTAAATCGAGCACCTTTCAGTTATGCCTAAATGTGGATGTATGTATGAGATGTCGGCTTTAGGCCAGGTACCTTTTTGAAAAACACCATGCACGCTTAGCAAGCAGTTTTAGAAGGATATATACTTTACAGGTCAAGAGTGTAAATCTATTATTCCTTTATAACAGAGGAAGAAATACTGTATACATTTTCACTTATAGACATCCACCCTTTTTTTCGGTGTGTTTGCAGGTTTTGAGTCAGTATTTAAGAGTCCAATCTCTTCCCAAAGCTGGTCTAACAAAGATAGAGAATAGATGTGTGGATTATAGGATGAACAACATGTTAAGCTGGATCAACTGAGGGAGTTGACCGATACGGTAGGATGAATCAGGGAAATCTACACTTCTGACACACAATTAAAATAAAATATTTGACTCACATTTTGTAGCCACTAAGCTATACAGTATTATTGCCCCTTTATGCCACTTTAAAAGGAAAATAAGCAACTGTAAACTCCATCTTCTTAGTCCTGTGGGCCCTGCAAGAATTCACACATGATATTTACAACTATACAACTGCAAAAGTGCAGCATGAAGGACAAACTAACAAGAGATCCACAATGTTTAGCATCCAGATGCTGGGAGCAGTCAGTGTTGAAGGAACAAGTAAACTGATAAACTAACTCAAAGGATCCTCTCTCACTTTACATTATCAATTTGAATCCATATAGACAGAGCGACAACATCACCTAGAGCTTGAATACTACGTGAATATGCACATAAAATGAGAGCTGTGCATGCAATTCTCAGCTCTACATGCACCGGTGTACGTGACTTGGTACAGAAACTATTTTGTGCAGGGCTTCCAACTCTCACTTTTAACATGCTGTCACGGCACACTGCTATGTACGGGTACTTGGGGCGGCCGAAAAGGATGAAGAAAGACTCGCGTTACAGCATGCAGTCTTAGGTTTGCTGAGAAGCGTAATGGATTTCTGCTTAAACTGTTCCTATGACCACTTAAAAATAAAGTTTTATTGTACATTGCTGTATAGGGAAAGTCAGCTCAACACATTGAAAATGTCCTCATTTTTAAATTCCTTCAGAGGTTAACTGAATTCTTCAATATTATCCTGTTCATTAGGACCATGGAGATTTTTAAGTTATTAACCGTACAGTTTTTGAGAAAATTAAAGGGAAGGTCAGCTCAAATTATATTATAACACATTGACGATTTCCTCATATTTGCTATAAAAAAGAAAATGCGGCAGCGGTCGATTTCTTTCGGTCGGATCCGGCCGCAGCCATCGCTGTAGTGCCGAGAGAGAAGGACAAGTACAACAAATGGTGCGGTAAAAAAAAGTTTTTGGTTTTAAAAAAATGTTGGTGCATTTAATTTTAAAATTACATGCTCCAGTGCATGATCATCTGATCATCTGATCATCTGATCATCACAACAGATATTCAGGGAGGTATAACTGTACAACATTGCCAGCTGTAGAGCCACAACGCTAGCTTGGCTAAGAAATATGCTGCATGATTTTTCTTCCTGTTCAGGAGTTAGGGTTAAGGTTGTGCTATAACAGAACTAGCTTGTATGATGCATCGTCCGACCACATCAGAAATCAAAAAGTGTGTATAGGCAGGGTGGAAAGTCGGCTGTCGTAGAGATCGTTTAAATACAGGGTTAACGGCGTACATTTTCAGACCCTCTCCTGGAAGACATTCATAATGTTGCACTGAGTTATTCACAAGGAAAGTGACAGAAATAGTTGTGTCAGGAATGAAAAGAGGGTGCTAGAGAGAGAAGTTCAAACCTCGGCTTACTTTCTCACCTCCACACAGTTGGCCAATCACTAGTGGGTGTGAATGTCGGATCGTCGCTTTCAGAAAGGAGTGGAGTAGGAGGTTTTTTCGAAGCTATTTCACTGTCCGACAAGCAGTTCTGACGGAGAATACTGGCAGCTTTAGAGCTCATTTGCAGGAGACGTACAGATGGAGTCTTTAGATAGAGTAACCTGCTTGTGTCTGTCAGCCATTAAGTGGAGCTCACCATGAGTGCTCTTGTAGTGAACCCTCCCTCTCGTAACAGAGAGCCTCCTGCATGCCAAAACACGGCATCCTCCACAATTAGCATGATGATAGGATCCACCATAATGAGACGACTTATTGCCAACAACACATGCTAATGATAATTGTAATAGCGGCAATCATTTCCGTGATACTCTCCCCTCTCATTTGCATTCTCTGCTTGCCTCTTCCCTTCTCTTCTGTCTGTCTTTCTGCTCTTTTACTTTTTCTTTATTATTTTGTCTTTGTGCTCCACTGTACTTTTTAAAAAACTTTATTCCTTCCCTGTCTCTCTCTGTACTTTAAAAAAAAACTTTATTTATTCCCGGTGTCTCCCTATCTCTCCCCTAAACTTCTCATTCCTATTGTTTTCATTCATTATTACTTCCCTCGATACACACTGCCAGCCAGGCAACAAATCAACATCTCTTTAACTTTAGCACCACTTAACTCATATTGTGCTTATTCTGCAGCTTGTTTTGTTGTGGGAGATGGATACAGGGTGTGATAAAGTGATCCGGCGCTGCAGTGTGTGCGTTGGCTGGTCCAGACAGGGACTTAAATCAGCGTTATTGTGCCTTGCGTGGCCGAGTCGTTATGAAATACAGCTGTCAAGTTGCTGTAACTCAGCCGAATTTCCACCGAGACCCAACATTACACTCAGTCATGGAGGAAATCATGATTTGTTAACTGCTCGTTAGTCATAAATAAAACCCTAACACATGTAATGCATTGTTAATTGCTCAACTTAGGGAAGCCGAGGGATGATGCTGAGTGTTCATCACTCTGCATTACAGTGAAGTTTCGACATCAAGGGAGGACATACTTTTTGTGCTGATAACAACATGCTTACGTGGACTGTCAGGGACAGGAGTATACTGAGTTACCAGCGTATCAGATACACCTGTACAGTCTATTGCAATCCAATACAATAGACCCTGCAATAATGTGTCAGTGAAGTGTTTATTCATATCGTTTTTGAGGCCGCCGATGGTGATGTTGAACTGCCCCTACTGAATATAAATGGAGATTCTTGTTTGTTTACACCTATTACACCAGTCATTGTGAAATCTCAGAGGTTTGATTTTGGCTGCAGGTGAGATCTGATCTCCAAAATGTGTGGAGCTAAAACAACTGTTCATGTAAACATTCAATCTTCCTACCAGCCGTGGACGTCACAGAGACACTGAATGTCTCCTGTTTCAGTGTCTCTGGGTTCCTGCAAAACTAGGATGCACTCATCTCTAGATGAAGAAGATAAAAGCAGCATAAAGCTCTTGTTTATGCTCTCTAATGTAAGCCTGCTGCGGGCAAACTGAAAATAATTACTTACCACAGCTCTCCGCCCCATTTGTACCGAAGGAGTAATGTGAATATTGTGTAGGAAAAATAGATCTGATCACAGATACAGACAGGGTTTACATTAAGTGTCACAAGGTCAGTCATTTGTTTAGATCTGGCACATATCAAGTGAAATCTCAGTAACAAAACAACTCCAACATCTCTACTCAGGCCACTAAAACGTGATGTGGTCAAAATTATGCATTATGCAAAATTATGCAACTCCTACGAGTGGTAAATACCTGGAATTGACAGTTGAATTGAGACAGACGGGACTGCAGCAGTCAGTGTGGATTAACTGCCATAACGGGCTATTCATTATGAACACATAATAAAACTCTAAGAGAAGGAAGGAAGGGAAGGACACAGCCACAGCTACACTATTAAAGGTGCTATATTCAAAATTCAGAGCATATCTGTTGCCTCCAAACAGCTCTAAACATGACGACGGCTAAGCTGGCGGCTTGCAGCTAACAATGCTAACAGTTTTAACAGTACAAACAACGACAGCAGTGCTGACATAGATAAGTGTGTACCTGGGAGGTCACCCTACTTTTGCTCACTGGCACAGGTTAGTGATGTAAAACAAATTGCCCTTTGTACTGTACAGCACTTTGTAAACCTGTTCTGTCCTTATTCCTCCTTCAGTCAGAACAGCAAACACTCTCAGCATAAGTAATAGGGTGAAAAGCTCAGCCCCGTATTGTAGGAATAACACATAAAAAAAACATTGGCACTAAATGTTCAAAATGAAGTATCCAGGCTTTGCAAAACTCTCCAATGTCAATGTTCTGTCTGGAAATAGGGTTTGAAAATATACGTAACAATCTGGAAATATTTAGTGTAACTCCCCCCTGACTGTTCTATATCCTGTCTCATCTTCTCACAAACTGCATAAAAAAAACACTTTTTCCTCCTTATTGCATCTTATTTTATCATTTCCCTCACCTCTCTGTTACATGATTATTGCACATGATTATTTAATGATTACATGATTATTGATCGAGCCAACAGCAAGTTTGCTCAGACAACTTTTGGCAAGTGTAAATCTAAAAAATAATTTCTCTATTAGGCCAGCTGAGCATCATTGACGCAGGTGGACATGAGGACAAAAGTGACATTATTTGATCAAAATAGCCTTTCTTCCCTGTCTCCACATGTTATCCACGTCTGTTGACACATTGGATCGCACTCTCTTTTTGAAATCTAATTTATTTCTAGCCGGGCTCAAATTTTCCAGGCTGTGAGCTTGTGACTCCACTTCTGCTCTGAAGTGTTCCTCCAGGACGCAGAAGACAACCGACTCCTTTCTCTCTAGTAATGGAATCTTTCTCCCTCTCTCGTCAGTCACGACCTCACTCTCGCTCTCTCTCCCCGTTGCCTGATGATGTCTCTCCTCTCCCCTTTTTTTTTTTTTTTTTCCTCAAGTCATCAACCACCGACTGCACTAAGTTGTCCTCCTCGCCACTCTTCTCTCCCCACTCATCTCCATCTCCCCCCCTCCCTTGAACCTCTCCATCACTGTCACCCTCCGCTCTACTTCGCTGGACAACAGCCATCAACACCACATGCACACGCACACACACACACATGGTATCTTTCTCTTATTCACACGCATGCCCAAATATCATTCTTCTCTCTCTCTTGCAGTCACTCCCCCCCCCCCTCTCCAACACAAAGTGCCCATCTCTGTCTCTCTCTGTCAATGTTGTGGAACGCCTCGACTCGCTTTGGGATGCCTAGACTCATCCATCACTGTGGGGCAAGACTTGGATGTGCTATGTCACCTCCTCTCTAGCATATTGCTGCAGTTGTGTATTTGTGTGAGAGCATTTCACCATTTTTAGGCATTTGTAGTGTGTGTTCATGCACATCCGTATGTGCATATGCATGTGTGAAAGTGTATATATTGTGTGTGTTCTTGTGCGCGTCCCATCCTCTCCTCTCGCAGCGGAGGGTTGATGGATGGATGGGAGGTAAGGTTGGACGGTCTTGATGACTCGGGGTGAAAGGTCACAAGTCCAGTGCTACCATCATCAGATACCATCATGACATACTGTAAAGCATTCACATTCATATGGTAGATATTTTAGAGGATAGAATTCATTAAAACTGTAACTGATGTAAAAGCAACACTGACATTTTGTCTTGTGATAAAGTTGTTCTGGTGAATGTGTTAGCAAACGGTTTCCTATCTACACATCCAGCAGACGTTAGCATTAGCAACATAAGCATTAATTTGAAGACATGTTTCTGGCCACCTAACGAATATACGTAGGGCTGTCACAATAACTGCAATATTGAAATACCGCCACAGTGTGGCTAAAAATATTGATTAGAGCAACGTCTGCTTTCTTTGATCTTCACATTAATCTTTTAACATGAAAACCACAATACTGACTACACGGAAAACCACAAAAATTTGAGTTAATGGTATTAGCAATTTTGCAAATGACTGTGTATTCACAGTCTAACTAAAGCTAATGTTTGCATGCGTAATCGCACCCTCTCTCCAAAATGCACCAATACTCAGGTTTACATTTCATATGATATTCCTTAGGGGATTAAGGCATTCACACTGTAGTGTTTTCCTTGTTTGGCTTCATCATTTTGTTCATCTATGCTGTGCCCTTCTCTGGGGTGAGAGATGTCTATATTACCTCTGACCTCTGTGCTACTGGTTCAAAATATCACACATCATAGCCTCAGTTACTGTCAGAACATTTATCGCTGTGTTGTCCAGATATTTTATGCTGCTATTGGATATCGTAAATCGATTTCTACTTTCCAGTGTTTTGATGAAGAAATCCATCAGTGTTATTATCTGTACGGTCTGGGATTGTGACTCTCACCTTGATAACCTATAAAAAAAAATACCGTAAATAAGCAATAGAAGGTAGCAATAAAATACAGCAGAAAAGTGCCTCTGGGATACAGTCCACAATATAAACACAAACATTGTGTTTCAGTTGAAAATGTGATCTAATTTGTATCAAGTACTTATGATTTATACTATATAGTGTTGTTACAATATTTACCACTTCAACTTCCTTTTGACAACCAGTTAAATAAATGCCAAAGCTTCGGTAGGCAGAACGTTTTCGGCATCATTGGGCAAAAATCCCATAATAACCTTTCAGCATATTGTAATTCAAGTGTTCTGAGAGAAAACTAGTCTTTTGCTCCTCCTCATGGCTCTGTTTTCAGGCTTTAGAAAATCTAGCCTGTGACGGAAGACTTTGGCCAATCACAGGTCATTTCAGAGAGAGAGCGTTCCTATTGGTTGTTCATTGGCTGGTGGGCGGTGCTTGGTATTTCCTCAACTGATCTCAACATGGCTGCCGGGTCACAAACTTTCTCAATTTACAGCTTAACAGTACACTTAAAGATGTTTCTAAGAACATCTGAGAGAGAAATAGGCATTACAGTAACAGAATATTGATTCATATTTGATCAGCGCTGCCTAGTTTGACTGTTTGATCGGAGTTTGTGAGTGATTGACAGCTGCTCAGAGACGGCAGGCTCCAGCTTGGCTCTGATTGGTTGTTTTCCTCTGGTCTGTGAAATCTTTCAGATGTCATTAGGAGCACCGGAGGACACGGAGGAACATGGTTGTTTTCAGATTACCTGTCTCATGCACTACTGTCAGGATATAGTGACGGTTTTATACAATAACTTTTTTAAATCATATTTGCTCCAATTCTACCCACTGCTGCTTTAATATAATGATATAAGTCACTGTATAACTTTTTCTTTAATAGTCTTACATTTGTTATTTTCCAACAATTACTGCCGTAAGGAGTTGCTCATACACCGATCCCAACATCTCACCACTCATCACTTTCTGTAACACCTCGCCAAGCCTTTAAAAGAACAGATAATGTGATAATGTGTCAGGTAGAGCGGCACAGAGAGCTGCACTTCACTGTGAGCAACCGGGGTCACATAATTATAAATATATGCGTTCCTTCTTCTGTTACTCAGTGCTGCGTTCTTTTAAAAACTGTACTAACGTCATGCCTCGGTGACATGACAAACAGGCAGCCACATGGGGAGAATGTTAATTAATGAGAGAAAAGGTAAAAAGAGTGAGATACAAAAAAAAGGATGGAGAGAGGGGGAAAAAAATCAATCATAAGACAAAGAGAAGGAGACAGAGAATGCATTCCTCTTCATGCACTGCAGTCTCAGTCCCTTACAGTAAGTGATCCAGACAGCAGGTCGTTTAAAAAGCTATTAGAAATGTTTCAAATCTCCTTGGAGAAAATGCAATAGAAAATGGAAAATGCATAATGGAACAAGATGTATCTAATCACGGCAACAGTCAACAGTCGAGTCAGGAGCGCCCAGATTGCTTCTCCTGTAAGGAGCGTGGCTGCCTGCCTCTCTACTCCACTCATCCTTTCCGTTCCCTGCCTTTTTAATCTCGCTGAGTGATTTTGAAATGCTGATTTGGATGTCGGGCAGCAGCTTGAGGTGAGGCCTTCACTTTTCCCTGACCTCGCCATCCCTCCGTAGGTCTCTGGTGGGTGTAATACATCTTAATAGATCAGCTCGGCTGGTACTGAATTATAGCCAAAGACTGCCTGCCTGGATGTTTTTAAATAGGTGCGGTAGCCTAATGGACTAGCTGAGTCTCCGCGGGAAGTTATTAGTCTGTTGAACCACCCAGCAGCTCTGCTACAGGGTTCCTACCATAAATAAAGAATATTGTGTCTTTTTCAGTCCTGTTGTCCTTATTTAAAAGCCTTCAGTGTGATATAGTGTAAATGTTTCTTCGCTGTCAAAACAGTATTTCACAAAGATTATATCAAAAGAAAAGATGGGCCGCAGGAAGGTTAAACCAAGACCCCAAATTACTCTGTGAGAACTGCTATCTGGTGCAAATACCCTGTTATCCTCCGGTAGAGCTCCGTGGTGCTGACAGTTGTGGTTACTGAGAGATTTGTGAGGCAACTACAAAGCCTCTACACAGAGAAAGCTGACTAAATTGCTTCAAGTCTAAATAGACTATAAACTGGGCAGTCCTGTTTCCTACAAAATACGTTTCTTCTGCTTTTGCCAAATATGTTTTTGGAGGGAAAGAAATTTCTGTGTTGATTACTTTCTCTGCGTAGGTGGCATCTATAGTTCTGTGTCCCAAAATGTGTTGTGCCTCCCAATTTGTGTTCAAGTCACTGTTTTGATAGTGACAGTGGAAAGGAACAGGAAATGTGGGGAAAGAGAGCAGGGGAATGACATGCAAACAGTCCGGCCAGCCAGAAATCAAACCAGGGACTTGCTGCTCAGGGCATTTGGGCCCATGTGGTATCAACACAGTCTCACTGCAGTTTGTGAAATAGTCACAAATTTTAATCTGTTTGATTTGTGTTCATAGACACAAATTCCCCTTTTTTTTCGTGACGCTCAGCGCGACTTTCAGCAACGTATTTTTCGTGCGTTTTCCTACGAATGACCAGCAACACGTGTCAATTTCTGCTCCAGTCTTTTAAAACTACTTAGTTAGGTTTAGGAAAAGATCGCGGTTCGGCTTAAAATAACTCCGCAAGTGCCGTAACTTAAGTACGGATGTTACGTGACAAATAAATCAATGTTGACTTCTGGTTTCACACGGGACACGAACTGCAGTCTCCTGGGCAAAAGTCCGGTATTTTTTGACCCACCAATCCACCCCGACCTCCTCCCTACGCAGCGTTCACCGCTCTTATACTTCACAATTACGTGGATTACATCAGAATTGATTTTGTGCTGACCATCACAAAAAAAATGGGAAATTCGTGTCTATGTACACGAATCAATACATTAAATTTCGTAACTATTTCACAAACTGCTGTGCAACCCTGCTGGTGGTATACACCCTAACCACTCAGCTATCAGGTCGCCCCTTTCTCTAACGTTAACCTTTGAGTGCCTTTGAGTTGCCTTAACATTGCTTTTGTTTCCAGGAGCAGATACTGTAACAAATTAATGTTAAGTCAAATTTAATTGTGAACATTTTGCAGTGTCGGTTAATAGTTTGCAGATTTGTTCAAAATAAGATGCTCCCTCATGATGATCATAAGAATCGTAATCCAAAATGTAATTTTTGGGAGACCGGTTTGAAATTGTGACATGTTGAGAGAAGGCTTCCTCCACCCTTTTTTGGATAGAATACAGTAGAGACAGACAGGAAAAGAGCAGGAAGACAGACTTTAAATAGTATGGGTCTATACAAAATATCACCACTATCCCCAGGAAGTCCATACAAAAATTTGACAATTTTGCAAGTTTGCATCCCGTCACAGACTAGCTCTTAACATTTCCATCATTATTATTAGTTTTAAAATGATGTTTTCGGAAATCTTCTGATAGCGTAACAGAGGGCCGCAGCCTAATGTGAACCAGGGTCGGGTGGTTTATGCTTCGGCACCCAAACCCCTAGACAACCAGGGTGTTTGCATTATTATTAACCATAACCATGATCTTTCCCTAACTTTAACCATACTGTAGTTGCCATGCACAGATGAGGATTTATAGATTTGCAGAATCGTTCAGGGTTACTTAATCAAGGACACATGCAAAAAATGTGCAGGTGGTGAGTATTAAAGATTCTTGTGGACTTGAACGTTATGGACATCTAAATGTACTTAAAAAAAATCTTTTGAGAAGGCATAATTTTAATCTCCTGACCATATCATGCTCAGACATGATACTAAACATTTGTCTCAAGCTTCTCATCTTATGCCAGGTACAGTGTACAACATTTGCCTGTGGCTGTAAAACCTCATTGACAACACCATGAGAGTGTGTAACACATAGAGGCAGCCTCAGACACATTGTTTAGGCTGGCTGGATACAATCACATCTTGTTCAGAATCATATTATTTACTCTGGGATGTGGAACCACCCTTAAACAGCGGGGTTCACGCTCTTTATTGTCGGCCACAGTGTGGATGCAGCTGTTTAAAATCTGTGGCAATAACAGTAATCTGGGTGGCTCCGACTGCTAGTCAAGTGTGAGCCGCGATAACGTCTCTCTCTTTCCCTCTCGCTGCTCTTTTCTCTCCTAATCTCCTCCTTGCTGACTGGCTGGCGGTTAAGTGGCGGTTTCTCTTTTCGTTTGAGGTCCCTACAGGGATTGGCAACAGTGGCGATGGACCCTACTAAGAAATGGTGTGGAAATTGCTTTCTGCTTTTCTCCAGCCATTGCAAGCTGAGCAATTTACACCCGGGTGTCCCCTACCTTCCACTTGACACAGGGTGAGAATACTGAATTTACAAAAAGAGGAGCGAGAGGGATATGGAGAGAAAGAGAAGACATCACACCTGTGAAAGAGGAAGAGATAGGAGGCTGAGAGTGTGTCCTTGTTAAGATCCTCACACGGCTACTGTCTGCATCCGTATATATACACCTATTTCCTCATTTACAAGATTTCCTCTATTCCGACTCATTTCCCCAGACACACTCTTGGTGTTTTTCCTCAAGTGTGAAACGACCTCAATAATGTTGCCCTAACAGTCTGTCGCCGGCACCGAATCCCTGGACGGCGAGCGAAAACACCTGTCACTAATCATAAGTCTTTTTTTTTGTGGGTCGTCTTATTTTGTGGTGTGAATTCACGGGTACATTATCGCTGCCAAGGGACCCACAAAATCAGCCTCCCATTAACTGTTCGTGGAACAGATCCAGGATCCTTGAGGACGCCGTGTCACCTTACACCTGCAGCAGCTGTGACTGTTTCCTGGAATTTTACTTTTATTTGTCAAGCTATTCCTTTTAATTAGTGCGATGAGCTTATGGTGGATCGGTCCAGTTCACTTGCGTACAATACGGCACTTAACTGGACAGCTTTAACCATATTCTCTGCAGTATATAAATAAATAAATCAAGTCACACGCCATTAGACGGTCGGCTGGTTGTTACTCTTCCTGGTGACACTGCTGGCTTTAAAGGTCAGAGCTGTTTCTCTGATCTGCTTCGGGTGCTGTGTCTGCCGCTGGCTGGACGTGGTGCAAAGCTGCACTCACACTATTCTGCTTTTTTTGCACCAAAGAACCCACTCATCTGGATTTTAAGCCATTAATTTGAGTGGATACAGTACATGCCAGCTCAAAAGAAGCACAAGATATAACAAGTAAGAGATGAGAGCCTAATGAAACTGATTAAGTGTAGAGAATCCAACTTATTTCTACCAACATTAAAAGACTGCACCCGACTGCCATAAGGGGTATTCTACGTCACTAGCTCTGAGTGCAGCATATTTACGTGGATGCGTTTAAATTGGACTCAGTACAGGCTACATGGCATACAAATGGCACGTCAAAAGCAAGAAAGGCGTTTGTATTGCACGCTAAATGCCTTGCGCATTATCATGGCGTTCATACGCCTTTTCATGTGAACGGGATCTGAATCTATTCATGCAGCCAAATAGATGACAAGGCGAGGAATATAGCGAGTCGTGCTAACTAATTGTTTATTGGCCCAGACTTGATAATCAAACTTTGAGACTGATGTTGCTCTGAGACCGTTTCTTGTCATTGATCTGTTTAGTGGTATCAGGACCTCTGATACCACTAAAATGTACTCCTGTAGTTGTTGTGGTCAAAAAGCCGACTGACGATTCAGCACACTTAGTTCAATATTTGTTTATATCCTAACACCTCCGGCAGCAGACTGTGACAGACTTGGTCCAATCAGTCCTGACACTTGAATCATAATCAGTCCGACAATAGTAATGCGTGTTTGTCGCTGAACATGTTGGTATTCATGTGTGGCCCAGACACAGTGCAGAGGAGGGACGGGGCTGTGGCTCTCTCTCTGTGTGTGTGTGGCATTAAACTCTGATGTAAATGGATGCTCTGTGATTGGCCGTGTTGTTTATTCATAATCAGAATGATCGGAGCCAAATGTAAAACGCAGCAGGCCATCAGTTTGAAAATCTGAGTAGAATAGTAATGACCAGGGTGAATCAGGAAGAGGATAAGAATACTAAACTCTTGTTGTTGTTGTTGTTTTAAATTTCTATTATGTTGGCTCTTTAATGACTGTTTTTAATTGTATTTGAACGTCCTTCTGTGGTGTGTTCCTTTTGCACTTTGTCTCGATGCTTTTGATGTTTTATGTAAAGCATTTTTGAATTGCCTTGTTGCAGAAATGTGCTATATAAATAAACTTGCCCCGCCTTGGTTTGAAATGTAAACTTGACTGATGAGCAAGGGTGAGCAGGAAGGAGCAGGAGAGCGATCAACACATGCATATTCTATGCTGGTACTCAGTTGTGCACACACGCTCTCTCAATTGAATTAATACATATGATTGCGCATACATATGCATGATGTGCGATTGAAAACTCTCGCTAAATTATGTAGTGATGGTATCACGGGTGGATCCGGAAGGCTGCATACATGAGACAACACAGCGCGATAAACAAGAAGACACGGATGAAACAAAACTGCTGATTCCAGAAAACTGAAATAGCCTGTTTCAGTTTTGCTGTGTATCTATCCTGCCAGACAGTTAGACAACAGTGAGATATCCTTTTTTCTGGGCGCGTTGGGGATTCCTGCAGCAAGCAGCTCTGAAGGCCTCCTTAAAGCCCTCCTCAGTCTCCGGCTGGTTTCAGAGCGCCAAATAAGACGAGGCAGCCTCGCAGACAAGAATCTCCGAGAAAGAAATTTGAGCGTTTTCAGTCGGCTCGAAAGGAATTAAAAGGAGAGAAACAGAGATGAGGAGCGAAGAGACAGACAAAGGGAAACAGAGGGAGTCTCTTTACTGAGAGGCAAAGTGAAGCAAAGTCAACATCATCAGTTGACAGAGAGAGAGAGAGAGAGAGAGAGAGAGAGAGAGAGGAAGACGGCACATGGATAAATAAAATCTCAGAAAGGGAAAAGCCTCACAGCAAAGACCTCCTGGAAGAAAAGCAAGACAGGGAGGAGCAGAACATCTTTGTGAGGATAAAAGAAGAAGTGTAATCGCCCAGTTGTTTCTTTTTCTCCCAGAGGCCCTTTAGAAAACAACTGGTGCTTTAAGCTTGGACAGATAGCAGACAGAGGGATGGCGGTTAGAGAGAAGGAGAATACTGCAGAGGGTTGGGAGGCTCACACATACAAACACACACACATAGACACATTTTCTTTCTAGCTTTCTTTGGTATAAAGGCAGCATCATTCATACATACACACATACACATGCAGGCACAAACAGTGTATATATCTCTCCCTCCTCTTCCTTGCAAGTCCCCGTGGAGCTGTGATGATGGAGATGGAGAGCAGTGTGTATTGACTGTGACTGTGACACAAAGCGGCATCCAGCACAAGAACCACACAGGAAAAAGGCTCTGCTTCAAAAACAAGACCAGTCTCGACTCGACTGCCGCTCCAACGCCCCTCATAACATTTTGTGAAATGAGCACAAATTCTGACATGCAGCGTCCAAGCTGTGGACAGAAATAAGTTGAAGATTAAATCAGCCAAACAGGTTACGAGACCGGCATCTGCAGCTTTCTAATATTAGAGCTGCAGTAGGCATAATATATTTGGCATCATTGGGCAAAAATTCATAATAACCTTTCAGCATATTGTAATTCAAGTGAGAGAAAACTAGACTTCTGCTCCTCCTCATGGATCTGTTTTCAGGCTTTAAACAATCTAGCCTGTGACGGGAGACTTTTGCCAGTCACAGGTGATTTAAGGGAGAGCGTTCCTATTGGCTGTGCTCCGGCTGGTGGGCGGTGCTTGGTATTTCCTCAGCAGATCTCAACATGGCTGCCAGGTCACAAACTTTCTCATTTTACAGCTTAAAGCTGGGGTCTGCGATCTTGGAAAACTACCATAATTTGAAAGTCGCATCGCCTCAGGAGCTCCCTCTAAACCCCCCCCTCCCCTCGAAACTCCTTATAAGGCAACGCCCCCCACACACATGCACGAGCACCGCCGCATCATAACTACTTCACATTTTTCGTAGCTATTTCATCACTAAATTCACTTCTGAAAAATGTTGAGGCGAGAAATCAACGGTGTAGATTTAGAATGTTGACAGTTTTACGATGTTAGATGGCGAATCAAACATTTTCTCCACCGCTGTGGGAGTTTAGAAGCTCCACAAACTGCCGGCACAGCTAGCTAGCTCCTGCCGGGATCGCCACCTCTCCACCCGGGCATTCACTCACACAGACCCCGCTATGAGCTGGAGCTCTCTCAAGAGACCGGTCTCGTAGACGAGGGGCTTTATTTCCTGGTTGACGGAGAGGGGAGCGGGGGGGCAGCAGCTCGCTGGAGAGCCGGCCACAGAGCAGCAGAGAGGGGAGGGAAAGAGAGAGATACCTGCTGAGACAACACGACCCTTTTTAACATTACTCTAATATCTGGAGGGAGATCAGTCCACTCGTTTGTTGCTGTAACTGAAAAAGCAGTTTGAGTAACGTAAATTTTGTTCGGCAATGTTTTCTATCCGCCGTCTCCCCTCGTTGATAATCCTGTTTGTCTGACTTCACTTTGAGCTGTTAGAATAAATAGTTTAAACCTGCAGTATCTTATAAAGTAAACTAACAGAACATAAACAACTAAATCAAAGTTGTATTTTTCGATAATATGGTAATAGTGGTACGAGTTCGTTCTCGTTGTCCGGTGTTTTAAGAGCTGAGTTTTCTCTTCCACTCTCCAGTCAACGTGCGGCGGACACGCGCTTTGAGTTCACGCTGGTGCACGCTGAGGCTAGAGTACGAGCAGGGAGGACGGGAGGCATCTGATTGGTTCCTTACAACCGGGACCATTTTTACTGACTGGTAGACGTTTTTACAGGATTACAGCAGCTACAGATGACGGATCTTTTCCGGTCTTTTTTCAGTGCTCATAAGAAACGGATTGCTGTCGGGGTGTAAAGACCATTTCAACCAATATAACAAAAAGTGTATACTGGATAAATCGCAGACCCCATCTTTAACAGTACACTACAAGATGTTTCTGAAAACATTTGAGGAGAGAAATAGTCATTACAGTAACAGAATATTAATTCAGTTTGATCGGAGTTTATGAGTGATTGACAGCTGCTCAGAGACGACAGTGCAGAATAGTGCAGTGAAGATTTTCCACATACTAATGTGAAAAGAGTTGCATAATCGATGGTGTTAAAACGTATTTATCTTACATCCCTTGCAGACACCACACATTTGCATTTAAGGACATCATGCTCATTTCACAGCCGGGCTAACTTTGTCTGTCTGTCCACCTGTCTGTCTGTCCCTGCACCCGTCTGTCTGTCCCTGCACCCGCCTGTCTGTCAGTATGTTGGTGTGTCTGACAAGCTGCCTACACATGAGAGTCTACATCGTCTTTAATGGGATGGATTTATTTTCTGTTAACACAAGCTGAAGAGAAGCAAATGAGTTGATAATTGGAATCCTGGTGCCAAACCGTGTACTGTATATAGCTGCCCCTTTTGTGGCTGTTAAATAAAATTTTCAGATAAAATCCTTGGATGCTGTTTGGACTAGTTGGTGACTCCACCTGAGCATCCATCTGTACCGTGTGACTGACGTTCTTGTCATTTTGACTTTGCTGATCAATCCTACTTTTAATAGCATCAGGCCTTGATCGCTCTCAGACTTTGTTTACTTCCCCAAAGTCAAAATAAGCTACCAAATTCAATTTCTAGCCACATTTTAGTGTCCACGGGCCATTTTTTTCCAGTCTGTTGTACATATTTATTTTTATTCTGATGGACTTTCGCTGCACCAGCAACTCCTACTACTTGGCCGGAGTGTCTGTCTACACAATGGGTGGTTGAACTGTGAAGATAGTGTGAACCCTCCACAACCTCCTGTTCAAGGTTTTTCCATAGTGAGTGTGAAACAATGTGGCTGGTGTTATTGTGTGTCACAGAGGTAGAGCATGGCTGTATTCGAAACCGCCTACTACATACTACTGACGACGCAGTATACAGTATACAGTACATAGTACATACTGCATACTGCGTTCCTCAGTAGTATGCAGTAGGCGACGGTTAAAGTGATGTATTTAGCAGTATGCTAGACCAGGCTGTAGCCTTTAAACCAGCTCTTAAAAGCACTGGACAAAAAAAACGAACTCGTACCACTATTACTATATTATCGAGCAATACAACTTTGATTTAGTTGTTTATGTTATGTTTGTTTACTTTATAAGATACTGCAGGTTTAAACTATTTATTCTAACAGCTCATAGTGAAGTCAGACAAACAGGATCATCAACGAGGGGAGATGGGAAATATAAAACATTGATCCACAACATTTACTCAAACTGCGACGGCAGTTTGTGGAGCTTCTAAACTCCGAAAACGGTGGAGCAAATGTTCGATTCGCCATCTAATATCGTAAAACTGTCAATATTCTAAATCTACACAGTTGATTTCTTGCCTCAAAAATTTTCAGAAGTGATTTTAGTGATGAAATAGCTACGAAAAATGTAAAAAACAAGCCGTTTTTGCCTGCTGTTGTTGTAAAGTCGCCTGTAGCGGTCCAGCGCTTTGCATTGTGGGATACAGTAGGAGAGGTAGACTGGTCTGATGCATACTGGAGATTTTTTCCGAATCAGTACGACATGCGGGTAATTTTGGCATACTGGAGATTTTGCTTTCGTTCGTAGACTACATGCTACATTTTGCCCAAATCAGTACGTACTACTAGTATAGTATGAGGTTGTACTACTAGTATAGTATGCGGTTTCGAATACAGCCCATGTCTGTCTACTCCCTCCCAGGCCAACAGGGTCATGAACTGGACATTATTTACAAGTTGGGATGAAATTGAGGAAGCCAGTAACATTTGTCTGTATTTATTATTTTATTTATGCAGCCAAAATACTGTTAGTACAATATTTAAACACACACTAAGGCTGGGTGATCAGCTGGGTGATCAGCTGGGAGATCAGCATCGTAAAACACACAACTCGACAGAAACAAAATAAAACTCCACAATATGAAACCAAAAGCGTCTTAGTTAGTCTTTCCAACAATCACCGACTCTGGTTTGGTCGAAATAAACTCTTATTTCACCGAGTTAGATGTGAAAATATGCCGTCTCTGCACGTTGTTTTCCCCGCTGTATCGCTCTGCCCGCTGAGCAGCGGCAGAGCAGCTCTCATTCTTCGGAGGCAGACCATTAAATTAGCTAAATGAAATGACATGTGGAGAAACTCAAAGCTTGACAGGCCTACCTCGCCCAGTTACGGTTGCTAAGCTATGACTGGACAACCACTGTGTTTTAAGTGACCAATAAAGCATGCACAGTAATATAGCTCATAAGTGATATGTCCTATAGATGATGATAATATCAGCAGTAAAAGAAAAAGAAACCGCTGTAAGTTCCATAAACAAATCCTTCAGCAGGTGTTAGACAACATTTTTACAGTTCTGGCAGCGTCTCAAGCCTCTACTATCGTACCACAAATGGTTTAGCCAACAGATGTTCCCCATAATTGCAGCGTTTAGTGCTCCTGTTTTGAGATGCAACACTGGTGATTATGATACAGTTGCTGACAGAAGGAAACCCCGTATCTCAGCTGTGGATGTGTCTTTAAACATTTTGTTGATGGATTTGGTTACAGTCCGAGGTCCTGCTGTGAAACTTTTCCTTCTCTACAGTACATCTGGTCAATATTACCAACTGCCAGTTAACATCAGCAGCATAACAGACATAGGAACACCAACAATGCTCAGTCTGTTTCAGATAAAAAATACTATCAACCTGTTGACACATTAACTCTATATACTCTATTTACTGTGTTACAAACGGTTTACACCTCTGTGTATACTGTATATATTTATTACTTCTCATCATGCATGGATACAGTACTACATTCCTGTTTCAGTTTATCCATTTGAAATACTGTCTACCACAAATTTACATTTACATTACTTATTTTATATTTATTTATGCTTATAAAAGAGTCACATTGCTTCTATTTGAAATAAGTGGACAAAAAGATAGATCTTTGATTGTAAGTACTTGACATTTATTAGAATGAAATACAATTAGTGTCTTTCACAAAAATATGTGCAGATACAAAAAAATCCCCAAAGCTGCGTTGCCCTGCCCTCCAAACTAAACGCTAACATGCTGCAGTGCTGTAATTTACACATGCTGTTTATAGAGCCTCTGGAGTAACACCAGACATTTTTAGTATGGTAGGCCCCAGCGGGAATCAAGCCACCTACTCTGGCTATATTTATGCCACAGTCTTTCCCATGAGCTACAGAAGACCATGTTTTAAAGCAACAACAAAAAAATGGAATTGCCTTAAGGTGCACTGGGAGGCACGTTGGGGGAATTAAGCAAATGTGAAAGATATTCCCTCCGTTCCCCAGGGTGACGGATGAGCGATGAGTTTTGGGATAACAAGGGATCAGAGGCGAGGGGAGGAATAATGAGGATGTGCCCTGATAATCCACCACATCCCTCCACCCGTCTACACAGCCAACAGTACTGCTAATGTTGCTACAACGTCCTTTATGCTACATGATACTGCAAGAATAAAAATGTCTCGCTTTTGCAGTGATCCCCTTAGGAAATTCTTGTTTTTCTCTTGACCCTTGCCAGGAGGCCTCAGTGTAGTCTGCAACAGAGCAGCACCATGCTGCTCAAACAGAGTCTTGTTGCTGAACAGTTTACCAGTGTGAACGCTGACATGGGCTCTTCTGTCGAAGGCGATCCGCTACTCACTAGTCTTTCATGAGAAAGGATTAGGGCTGTGCAATGAATCAAATTTCAGGTTCAATTACAATTTTGGCTTCGCTGCGCCCTCTCACCCTGCGGGGGGGGGGGGGGCGGAGCTCCATGCTCCCTGCTCCCGGCTCGACTGTCAACTAGGGTGGACTGACCTCAGTACGGCGATATCGTAAAACCTACATCTTGAAACACGTTCCCCGTGACATTTTGTTTTGCCGTGTCATCACCATTAATATCAACCAATGTGAATTGTTTACTAAAGCACAAAGTTCTTCATAGATCCAGCCTCTTAATTTTGCTCTCAAAGTGCACTAGATTGATGCATTAACTTTCAAATGTAAATGTTCTTTCTACATGCACGATCTTTCCAAAGTCAATGAGTAATCATGTTAAATAATCTCAATATCAACCAAAATATTCGTGATTATGATTTTTGCCATAATCGAGCAGCCCTAGCAAGGATAGCAGATTTTTAAAAATTCCAATCTTCCTAAATTATTTGAAAATAAATCAGACTCATTCCTGATCTTCACCTTTCCATCCACAAGCTTCTTGGCATCAATAAGTCATTCTTCTGTTTCCTTTGTTCTTCTGTTCTGCATTTCAATTCTCTCATAATTCTGGTCAAATCCTCCTCACCAGCTCATTTGTGTCTGTCTGGTTTCTGTCTCCACTTGTACCTTTGTCCAGTTCAAGTAACACAGATATCTACAGTAATAAGAGAGCCTGTTCACTGGCTGAAGGGTTCAGAAAGTGTCAGAATCTAAATAAAACTGCAGAAACTTTAAATCACAGTCAAAAGTGTTGGTTCAGGATTGACAGTTTTCACTTATTTGCATCTAGTGTTGCTACGAAATCATCTGGGAGTGAGAAAACAGTGAGAAAAGATATCCCTGTAGTATATCCCCCATTGGTCGGGTGTGGTCAGTGCTCTGTTACACCTGTAACCACAATCAATAGTGATGTCATATCATCATGAAATATCTCTTCTTCTCACCTCTCTGCATCGTACCAACTCGTATACTGCTGCTTCCTGACTCTCACATGTCATTTTGAAGGTAGAAAACGACGTGGTGTTGCAGCACTTTAAAACCTGTTCGCTTCATGTCTTACTTTGTTTCGGTTTTACTCCTTTGATGTTTGTGCAGCAATTGTCGATAAATTCTCCTCTCAACACTGGTTCTTAGTTTGCGGAAGTTTATTGTTTTCAGAGCTTGTTGCTAATATTCAGTATGCAGCTATTTTTAATTGGCCGTGGATTTCCCCAACTGCTGAGTATAATGACTTACACACGGTAACGTCTCTATTACTAGATGTCCAACTCTAGTTTTCAACAGTACAAATCTCATAATACAGACGTCACACTTCACTCTCTTTTGTGTCATTCAAATTATACCAAAATAACGTCTCAACTCTCAGCTGTGAATCTGTGGCACGACCTCTGGCAGACGAGATATTTCTCACCTCTCAGCGATCACTGTTTTCACATTCAGCACGTCAAGATGTCTTTCTCTCCCTCACTTTTACAAATCTCAAACAGAATTATTCAGTCATCGCCCGTGGCTATGAAGACAAAGCAAGAGGCAGAGAGAGCGGAAGAGAGGATAGCACAGAGAGAGAGAGAGAGAGAGAGAGAGAGAGAGAAGCTGTTTATAGTCCTTATCTAACTCATTCTTTTAATCAAAAGGTTTGTGAGGAGTTGGACTTCATGGAAAATTTAGCCAGATCAAATAACTGGACAGAGGAGAGTTTAAAGAGCATGGTATTCAGTAATTTAGAGCTCTCTCTCTCTCTCAGTTTTCTCTTTTTCTTTCACACGTTTGCCTCTTTCTCTGGGCATCGACACTCCTGTCACATTCACTGTATTGTCTCACACTTTCTTTCCTCCCTCCTTTTGCCCTCTGTCACCCTTCCCCAAAAGGGGTTAGAAAAGCTACGCAGAAAGCACGGGTTAAATTTAAACCTTGATTTCTGAAGTGTTTTTGACGTTTGTGTGTCTGTTTGTCAGTCTTGGGTGCTCTCAACCCCCGGGGTGCCACAACATTAAGTTAACATGATCTTGTACCCAGCAGGGGGCAGGAGAGACCCTCAACACATATCTATAGCAGCACCAGTCCCTCTGGTAAGAGGAGTTTGGGAATTTGCAGTCCACACTTCTTCATTTCTCTCCTTTTTTTCCCCTTTACAATCAAACTGTGGGCTCCGTAAGTAGACAGAAGCTGAGCGCTCCAGATTAAAAGATGGCCATCTTGATTAGCCTTCCCTCAGGATTAATAAACTGTGCGGGTCTGGAGAAATTCTTGTCATCAAATGCAGGATAATGATATTTGGAAATGCTGGTTTCTTTTTCTGCTCAGGTACATCACATTTTGATCATTAGCTTAGCGGCAAATGCAAAATATATTTGTGTTTTGATGAATGAAGGCTCAAACTCTCTCCATCTTCCTCTTTGATCACACTTCCTCTCTCATAACAAAACACCTGCTCTTTGTTTCTTTCACTCCGAAGCAAAGCAGATTTAAAAATCAGTTAAGACTTTGTAGCTCTATTAGACCATTGCTAACAGTAGATATAATAAGTGTCTAACACGACCCGCAATCGAATCAACATAGAGCAAACTATCAACTGGCTGCACAATTAACCGAAATTTTATCGATATCGCAATATGGCCTACTGCAGTATTTGTTAAAATCACACTATTTGTTAAAGGTGAAATGTGTGTAAATATACCATTTTAAATTAAAGCTTAAGTAGGCAGAATATTTTTGGCATTTTTGGGCAAAAATTCCATAATAACCTTTCATCATATTGTAATTCAAGTGTTCTGAGAGAAAACTAGACTTCTGCTCCATCTCATGGCTCTGTTTTCAGGCTTTAGAAAATCTAGCTCGTGACGGGAGACTTTGGCCGATCACAGGTCATTTCAGAGAGAGAGAGCGTTCCTATTGAGCGTTCCGATTGGCTGTGCTCCGGCCGGTGGGCGGTGCTTGGTATTTCCTCAACTGATCTCAACATGGCTGCAGGGTCACAACTTTTCTCATTTTACAGCTAAACAGTAACTACAAGATGATTCTGAGAACATCTGAGGAGAGAAATAGGCATTACAGTAACAGAATATTGATTCATATTTGATCAGCGCTAACTAGTTTGACCGTTTGATTGGAGTTCGCGAGTGATTGACAGATGCTCAGAGACGGCAGGCTCCAGATCAGCTCTGATTGGTTGTTTTCCTCCGGTCTGTGAAATCTTGCAGATGTCATTAGGAGCACCGGAGGACACAGAGGAACATGATGTTTTTTCAGATTACCTGTCTCATGCACTACTGTCCGGATATAGTGACCGTTTTGTAAAAAATAACTTTGTTTAATCATATTTGCTCCATTTCTACCCACTGAGGCTTTAATATATTGTGGTGCTGCAGAGATGTCCAGGCCTACACATCATGTTCTAAACATCTTTGTTTGGTACATATCCCTGCAAAAATCACACCATAACCATTTTAATATGATTTTCAATGAAAATGAGATTAATTATATAAAAATACTCATTCCCTCTAATATCGAAAATCATATCGCAATATCAGTCAAAATTATCGTAATTAGATATTTTTCTCAAAATCGTGCAGCTCTACTATCAGCCCAGCTCAGTGTGTGCGAGCAAGTATGTATTCTTCATCACGTCCATGTTCCCCTTGTTCTCTAACCTTTTCGTCTGTGTGGGATTAACAGACTGGAGGTGAGGTGAAGAGATTAATGACTGTTTGCTGAAGAGACGGTCACACAGTGTATCACAATTTCAAAATGGGCTTCAGTGATGGAGAGAGTGACTGCGAGCATGCACGCTTGCATATCTCCTCGCCTGCAAGGGTCATCTGGATTATCAGATGCATAAAGCACTGCTGTTAATGCAGGCACCAAGACGATCTGAACGGTCAATATTTACAGGCTGCGGGGAGGTCGAAGGATACGACAGTCTTGGATTGGGTTCACCTGGGAGTGTAATGTTGCTTTAAGGAGCTCTGCTCAGTCTTTCTTGACACCAACTCGTCAGAGAGTTTGTGTCTGACTGGTCAACAGGCAGGACGTGAGAAGTAATGCTGGCTTTTATTGTGCAACTTTTTACAGTTTGACAGCTCTCTGAAAACATTTGGCTTATTTTCCTTTTTGCTGTATCATTAAGAGTCTGGGTTATTCCGTTTTTTTGCTTTGGTGAAAGCATGTTCAAGTTCACAAATTAGACAGCACTGTCTATGATCAAAAGAACACACTGTCAGAATATTAGTCTTTTATTTCTTTTGTATTAATTGGACGGTCTACAGCGCCCAGTGTGAGTGACAGAGAAGATGGGAGTTCAGACAACGGGTGGATGACATCTCACAATGACTGTCAGTCCAGTTCAAAGACATTGAAAGTACATATCAAGCGCCACAGCCCACTGAGCCGTCAACCTCTCCAAACGGCTGCCAGTCGGAGGAGGACAGGTCGCTCTGATCACATCCACTCCAGTGTTTTGCTTCCAGCGGCTACCTGATACCTGCTTTCTGTTGCTAATAGTTACCAGTGGGATTGGTGTCAAAAACTGGATCCATATTGGTTTCACATTGTCAAGATTCATGTTTTTTTTAGTCTATGTTACAGGTGTATAGAGAGACAGTAGATACAGTGAGCTGTAACTCACCTTAACCTTTAAAATTGCAGCTTAGTGGAAGTATTGTTGATGCACAGGTTGTAGTCCAGCTGTTACTGTGGATAACATGACCAGTAGCAATAACAAGGTGAACACAGTCAGGTGATGAAGTTCTGAGATGGCACATCAGAGGTCAACTGACTTCAGCTTTTGTGATGCGACTGATTATCAACCAAACTTAAACTTTATTAGATTTGTCATACACATGCATGAAATTTGACCTCTGTATTTAACCCATCCTCAGGATGCAGTGAGCTGCTGTGAAGCGCCCGGGGAGCAACTTGAGGTTCAGTGTCTCGCTCAAGGACACTTCGACATGCAGACAGTAGGAGCCGTGGATCGAACCGCCAACCCGCGCTGCCCACTGAGCGACAGCCACAAGAGCAAGTACTCCATTTGATTATTTTCCACACATCGATTCTTTTAAATGCTTTAAGCAAACTAGAAGTGCACTCGGAGAGCGCAGACCTCCGCCAACGCATTACTTTAGAAGCAGATCACAGCTCACAGCTGGCGGTACGGTGAGGTGGGCGGCTTATTATGGTGTGTTTCCGTGTAACGCCGAGGACACACAGGGCGCTTGGCGGCTGCGTTACCTGTTGTTTTTTATTTCGGCGTCCATGTTAACAGGTTAGAGCAGCCACACTGTCCGCGTCTCAGCTGCGTCTCTTCTAAAGATTCGAGGTCTCGCCTATTTTTGACGCGAGCCGCGCGCGTTTCACAGCAACAACAGTGACAGACAGTGAAAGTGATCTATTGACTGTATATTGACATCATACCAGCAACATTACTACAGTTTACATGTCTAGACTAGAATATGTCACGGACAGTGAAAGTGATCTATTGACTGTATATTGTCACCACGGTTTTGCACTTGGCGGCTCATGTTACTGTTAGTTTTTGAAAGGAAGGAGTGAGTGGAGGGGTGCTCAGTTGGTTGCAATCTGCTATCTTTAAGGTTAAGAGTAAATTATGTTGCTTAGGGTTATTGTTGAGGCGTCAGTCTGCTCCAACAGAATGACCTTTTGCCTTCAGACGTGGTTGGACCACATGTTGTACAAATTAGTGATTTTTGAGTATACCCCGACCTCATGCTTTTGTTTACTGTCAAAATACTGCCCTAGTACTGTGTCCATGTGATCTACATTTTCATATATGATATATGGGTAACATTTCTATCTGCTGTGATCTCAAACTCCATTAAGTGACAGGTACAGCACATACTTGTTTACACACACAACTCACGGTATCTAAAGGACGTGACACATTCACACACCGTGATCTGGACACTTATCCCTCGTTCTGTCACACACACACACACACACACACACACACACACACACACACACACTCACGGTCATCGGTTCTGCCAACACGGTCTGTCCCTGGCTGTTCTCAGGTATTGGTGGTATTTGTAAAGACCCTAATTGCCCATGTGTCTAGAGAGTGTCCGTTGAGAGTGTGGCTGGCTAATGAGCTCCCTGGGAGAGGGTCAGTAGTTAGCCGAAGCAACGCCGGGCTCTGCTCCCAGATAAAGGTCACATACCTCCGGGGGAAAAATGCCACAGCGTGATGTGATGACCGAGGAAAGAGGACCGGCCAGCCTTTCGCTCGCCATTAAACGAAATGAGTGAACCATAGAGGGGGATGAAATTCTTTTGGATGAGGTGGCAGGTCCTCCAGGCAGCGCAGTCCACTACAAATACTGTGAGCCACACAGACCAGACAAACTGCTGTGCTGTAGTAAAGAGAGAGGACAGGCACAACACCAGATAATAAGCAGCTGCAGGAAACCCTGAGGAACTGGAGAAATAGGAACAGGTAACACTGCAGTACTCATGTCTGGTCTGTTTAAGTGAAGGTGTTGACCTCTGATATCTCTATTATGGCCTTCAACAGTAAGCTGTCAGTAAAATGTTTCACTTCATGGAAATGTGAAGAAATTTCACCACTGTAAAACTACAATGTAATTCCCTTCTGATTCTCGGATTTCATTTGTGATTTGTACATTTATTGTTGAAAGAACTTACTGTATTGGAAACCAGGAAATTAATCCGGTCTGTGTTTGAAGCTAAGGTTGAAATTCCACACTAACATGTTATTTAGTATGCTAAAACAGTCAGTGACATTTTTTAGTATGTCCAAAACCTTAGTATAAAATCTATAGTACGCGAATTGCATACTATTTCTGGTGAATTATGACAGTATGCAACGCTGGACACAACAGTGGCATAAATATCCCACAATGCAATGCGATAGTGACGATAACGTTCATAACAGACAATGGCGAACAGCTCTGTGACATCAATAACACTTCAATGTAACTGTAAGTATAAGATTTCACTTTGCTAGGCGTAATATATATTTTAAATGAATTAAGAATTTGATTCTCACAAGCCGTCGTTTTGGTCACATGAGGTTGGCACGGGTTACCATGGTTACACGTCTCCAACCAGCAAGGAGGCTCTCAGGAAGTGACGACGTAAATTACTGCTCAGTGCGTCCGAAAAGTTACATACTGCTGTTTATTCACACGAAAAGTATGTTGTACACCTGTTGGGTATGTAGTGCAGAGTATGCGATTTGGACGAAGCCTAAGTCTCCAACTGAGTGAGGTTATTGGTGCCTTCAAACGGGGTCGTGTTTACCGTGTTCACCAGAAGAGTCCATATGAATGCTGAATATGAATATGAATATGAATATATTGTAATTTTAGTCGTATATTGTAATTCTTCGTAATTGTATAATATGTCAGAGGAAAATGTTGATATCTCTCTGTCATTATGCCTTTGCATTTCCTGCGTTATGTTACCCAGTTGCTAGCTTGCTAGATTAAAGCCTCTTAACGTTGATATTGCCGTTGCGTAGCTCACGACTTAACCACTTGAACGCCAAGCATATCGTGTACACGACTTCCCATGTTGTAAATACGAATGAGATTTTGTGTTAGAGGCTTCCATTTCAGACCTAAAGAGCCACTTTTAGAAACACTTCCCATATTAGAAATCAGTGCAGTTTAAAGGCTGCTGAAACCAACCAAGTTTAAGACAATGATATCCAGAAGAAAACATTAAGAAAAGCCCTAAAAGCCACTTGCCTCGTCCTCACCATCCTATACCTGCACATGTGTTTCAGCCAAGTGAAGGAGGGGCATTATCAGTCATAGTCAATAAACCCATTAAGTCCATTAGCAGAGAACATAGATGTTGCCCGGCTTGCTCGTTCCTTTCTTTCGTGTCTTTTTGTTATCCTGATACCTTGCTCACCTTTTCTCCTCATTAAGCTCTCACACATGGTTAACTAGAGAGAGAAAATCTGTCCCGAAGCTTTGGTTTGTGCGAGCTGAAAACAAAAATGGGAAAAGTAAAAGCATCAGCCGCCTGATACTAATGGAACGAGTGGAAAACACTATGGGTCTCTAACCTCCTCCTCTCCCCTCCTCACCCTGCCATATTCTCTCTTGCAAACTCACTTCTTTTGTCTCTGTATCTCTCGCTTCATAATTTGCTCACCCATGTACTCTGTCATAAGTTTTATTCCTCCGGTACAAGAACTCCATTAAAAGCTGTAGCCAGAACACTACTGCCATAAATAAACCAACATCAACTACAAGGAATTAGGACTGTTCTCTGTACACGTGTGTGTTAGAGATGTTCAAACATTTGTTCCATCCAAATTATTTCTGTATTATTTATATTTAGACATGAAAGCAGACATAGTCCACTTTTGTTTTGCTTTTCTTTAAAGACCAAACTGTGTTTTTTTTCATGTTGTTTAGCCCTAGAACACCATGTAAATCAACTTGCCAGAACCTACTAAGAAACTTACTCAAGCAGAGTAATCCATGACATTGAATCTATCTTTTTATTTTACATTAATAGTTATAGTTTTATTTGTTGAAAAGAGATTTTCTTAAAAAGCTGTTAACGGTCCAGTGTGTAGGATCTGGTGGTATCTAGCGGTGAGGTGAGGAGATTGCAACCAACTGAAGCCTCTCTCGTGTGCCAAGCGTGCCAGTGCGTAGAGTGTGTATGTATACGAGGGAAGTGAGTGGTGAAGCAAGAGAGAGAGAGAGAGCGGCGGCGACGGGAGTGAGTAACGTTATCGACTTCGGCCCAAGCAGGAAAAGTTAACAGTGTTTGGTTTGTCTGTTCTGGGCTACTGCAGAAACATGCGGACGCCGTGGAGAGAGAACCCGATCCATATGAAGATATAAACGGCTCATTCTAAGGTAATGAAAACACAACGATTCTTAGTATCAGGTGATTATACACCAAAGGAAACACACTTATTAATATTATATTCTTTTTCTGCCATTAGATCCCTAAATGTTACACACTGGTCCTTTTAAAGTGATAGAAAAAACATTTTTTTTACTGCTTTTTAACAGTTTACTCTGCACACCGGCATCTCCACTGTTCATGTTTCAGTCCAGACTTACTGTAATATTCTGCTTTCTCCTTCTTGCTTTCAACCCACAGTGAGCAGGAAGAAGTGAGGACCAACCAACAAGACCTCAAAATTAAACAACAAAATTTGTTGTTTGTCCACGTAGAAGTTTCTGATGTGATGCCCCTATCGTCTGTGCTGTTACAAATCACTGTTGAAAAACACATCTGCTTTATGATGTGACACGGGTATGGTAATGGTTTGGTTAGGCACAAAAACGACTGGCTGGGTTTAGGTAAAGATCATAGTTTGGGTTGAAATTAGCACTTTGTTAAAGTTAGGGGATCTTTGTCATTTTGTTTACAATAATAAATGTGGTTAAGGTTAAAGGTGCAGTGTGTAGCATCTAGCTGTAAGGTTGTAGACCTGGATAGTTAGTTAGTCAGTTTAGCTTTGCGAATGTCAAGTGAACGTACAGTAGAAGTTGCAGTTTGTGCAGAAATAAATGCTGCAGCTCCTCCAGACCAACAGAGGTTTCCCGTGTCTTGTTTCCCGGCGGCTGAGTGGAGTTACGGAGGTAAAACTTTGGCCCAAGCGGGAAAAGTTAAAAGTGTTTGGTTTGTCTGTTCTGGGCCGCTGTAGAAACATGGTGGACTCTGTGAAGAGAATCCGCTCCCTATGTAGATATAAACGACTCATTCTACGGCAACAAAAACTCAACGATTCTTATTTTCAGGTGATTATACTCTAAAGAAAACACACTTATTAATATTATATTACATTTCTGACGATAGATCCCTCTAAATGTTACACACTGTTCCTCTAAGGAACAATTGTGGCTGTGCTTTAAAAAAACAACAACCCTGACCTGCTCCCTGCTGTTGCTCTATAAAAACCTCCCATCCTCCTCCGCAGCTAGAGGGCTTTGTCACTACAATGCAAACATTTGGCATTTGGGGGCGCTCGCTGAAACGAGTGATGCTGTCGTTCCTCTTGGGAGGACAGTCTGGGATTCACAGACATGTACTGAAGGCCTCACTTCAAGTACTCTGTCCAAAGAATCAATAGATGTACTTGCAGGGCTCTTTTTAAAAAAATAAATAATTAAAAGCCTCTGAAAGCAACAAGACATTTGTACATGAATGTGACCTCCAGAAAGACAGAAAACCTCAAGATTGACAGAGACACGGGGTGAGAGAAGGAAAGCGATAGAGACAAGGAGTAAGAGAATAAGAATAAGAGTCGATGCTGAGAGAGAGAGAGAGAAAGAGAGAGAGAGAGAGAGAGAGGGCCGGTTGATACAGATTGTGAAATTGATGTATGACAGAACAGATTGGTTTTGCCTCTCAGATGCATCTGAATTGAATATTGTCAGGAGGAGGCAGATTACAGCAGAGACTGCGCTGCATCCAGCCTCCTGCTCTAAATGAAGATGTGTTTACTCTCAGATGATACAATGAGAGACAGACTGTGTGTCTTTGTGTGTTTGCTGTATATCAAAGATCTGAGGACACAAGGGGCGTCATATTTCAGATTCTATACTGTATCCTCCTGAAGGCAAAATCATACAGATGTCAAAGTCTTCGGCAGCAGCTTTATTAAAAGAGATCATATCATATCGGTTTGGAGGTTAAATAAGTGATTATGCAACCCGGTCTCACAGGAAGGCGTATAAAGACATTACAAGGACATTCCACGTGTCATTAGGACGCATTTTATGGTCCACAGCCTCGTCCTTTCCACGCTTCCCATTCATTGTCTATGTAAGCAGCCGTGCAATTCATTCTGGCAGCGTGTCGGCGCGATTCAAGAGACGTGGCGTCACGTCGGCCGCTCCTCATTTGCATTAAGTTGAAGTCGAGGCTACTTTATGCAAATCACGGGGTGTCCGGCATAACTCGCCTCCTCTGGAAACTCCATAGAAACTTTTAAACAAAACGTTGTCGATCTAAAATTAAGACAGATTCAGCAGCTGCACGGCTTATTTCTCACATAAAATGTTTTCACAAACATATTTCGGTGAACTATTTACATAATATAAGAGAAGGAAGTTTCCAAACGAGCCGCCATGTTGGTTCTGGTTTGAAAGCTGGGAGCAGCAGCCCACGGAGGGAAAGCGTTGGGAAGTGACGATCACACTCGGACGTCTCAAACAAACGGCGCTGATAAATGAGTGACACATTTAAAATATATTAAGCGGTAACACTGATTTATCTTAAACATTGTAAATATTCACTAAACAAGCATAATTTGGCGGTGTTTTATTTGGACCTATTGTCTCCTAAGTACATGTATAAATTCATTAATGTTAACCTCATGGTTTAATAAACGCCCCTGTGGACATGTATCATTAGTCTTTTTGCATTTCATTTGTACGCCACGCAAAACAACAAAACTACCGTAACAGCCACTCAGTTAGGTTTAGGAAAAACGTCATGATTGGGCTTGAAATAAGTACGTAAAACAAGTAAAATATGTATGGAAACAACGTAACTTAAGTACGAAAAACACGTCACAAACATCACTAAAAAATCGTGACAAATGTCACTAATGTAACTTACAAAAAAAACATTGGTCTTGATCTCGAACATCGGTCTCCTGGTTGAAAGTCCGGTGTTTGTTGACCCATCCACCTCCCCTCCTGCCCACCATAAGCAGTCTTTCTCGCTCTTTATTCTACGTCACTAGCTCTGAGCGTAGCATATTTACGTGGAGCATTTACATTTCAGTCAGTACAGACTACATGGTGTACAAATGACAAGGCAAACGCAAGAAAGGCGTTCTTATTGCACGCTAAATGTCTTGCAAATTATCGTGGCATTCATACACTTTTTCCCGCGAACAGACTGGACTATACAAATATATAGTGTCCTGATACAGGACAATAAGAAGGTGAGGAATACACCATAATACAAAACAGTTCCCTCTGCAAGTCTAATATTTTTCTGCGTGTCACATAGTGTGTGCTTTGGCACCACATGCTACTGATCCACATCCCTTTATTACTCACAATGTGTCCGCCTTGTGTTAGTCTTCTGTCTAACAAATCTCTCCTTTATCTGAGTTAATGGCAAAAAAATATAATTACCACAATAATACAAAATGAAACTTTAAAGAATGAGTCCCTCCAACATCTCATTTGCTTCATCTGCCCTTTCTTTGGCTCTCTTTGGCTTATTTTTCCTCTCTGTCATTGAGAAGCTTCAGGCACGACCCTGATGTGTGTGTGTGTGTGTGTGTGTGTGTGTGTGTGTGTGTGTGTCTGTGAGTGAGCAAGAAGGATGGATATAAAGAGATAAGGGACATGCTCCTGTGCTGAAAAGAGCAAGTGTGTGGGGAGTTTGTGGTGTGGGTGGATGCCAAACAATGAAGCAGCCTTGAGCTGAGAGGCTGAGAAGAGTCTGATAATAGAGCAACACTTTAACCGAACAAGAGACTGGACGCTGAAGACACTGTCGCTGAAAACAACCTCTTTTTTCCCATGAAAAAACAACACTAAAACAAAATAAAAAGTAACCTTTGAAAACTAGAACTATGACAACATGTGTTAAATTTTTTTTGCTAAAACTAAATTATAATGTGAAAGATGGAAAAAGGGGGAAAAGAAGACTGTTTTAATGCAAATCTTATTCAATGACCTGCCAGCATGTGTTGGATCACACACTGCAGTCTTGGCTCTCGGCCTGTTTAGTAAAACAGTATCATCCACCAGCCAGAAATATCTCACGTTCAGAAGTTGACCTGTTGAACTGTTGTTAATACGAAGCATCTTGCATTCAGTGATGTTATGTCTCTGTCAGCAATATTATCTGATGTTATCGGTTCTGGGAAGAAACTAAATTAATCCAAAATTAAAAAGAGTTATCAGGTGCTGTGTGTGTGGATGTAATGTTAACGTTACTTTCAGTCGGCCATCTTCTGTGTTGCTATCAAAAGGAATAATGACGGCCAACATGTTGAAACTGTGGAAAACTTTAAATACCTCGGTACAGTGCTGGACATCCAGGTGAGCTTCTCAGTAAGTATATTTTCAAGAGATGCTCACAGCGACTTTATTTTCTAAGGAAACTTAGTGGCTTCGGTGTACAAAACTATTGTTTAACCTTTCACCTTCCTGCTTGGTACGGTCACCTATAAACCGTAGATATAAGAATAAACTCTCTAGGTTTGTGTCAATGGCAAGCAAAATAGTTGGTAAACCCCAAAAGTCCTTGACTTTACAGAACTGTGTGCTACGCTGTATAACCTCTGTGCTGTTTCCTCTGAGTGCTCAATCCTGGGATCTAAAAGACCAAGTCAGCAGTTTGTTTGGTCCCAACTGGTTTGAGAGCGTAGCGTTGCTGGAGGTAGCACCAACTTTGTTAGTGTTGAAGCTGCTTTCTCAAGTTAAGAGGGAGTTCATCTGCAGTGTATTTAGTTAGTCTACTGTCTCAGCAAGTCAGTGATGGAAAGTACATTTACTCAAGTACTGTACTTAAGTACAAGTTTGAGGTACTTGTACTTTAAATATTTCCATTTAATGCTCCTTTTTGGCTTGTGTCCCTTTACGTAGTTTCAGATATCTATGAGTTGTTTCATTTAAATAACCGTTCAAGGCCCAAAGAGGTAAAATGATCCAATATTTCACAAAAAAAGAGCAAAGATTAGAAAAACCTCCAAAACATGAAAACAGATTTGTGTAGGAGAACTTCTGATCCGATCTGTAGGCTACTTGTAGTTTTCAGACCACGTTGGAATTTATTTATATTTGTTTGTAAATATATGTGGAAATGTGCGTGTATCTAGCGTTGGATTCTATCCTTTATTATGTTTATGTCTGCCTTGTAAAGCGCTTTGTAATGAGCACTCGTTTTGATAAGTGCTATATAAATAACCTTCATTAATATTAATCTCAACCACACAAGATGTGTTTGTTAACAGATGAAAGCTCGGACTTTCTACAACACGTGGTGTTTGCTGTAAAAACTAAGAGCCAATCAGCTCTTTGATCAGGCGCGAGCCAGGCGTTTCCCATAATGCCCTGGACTTGCAGTCGGTGGAGAGCAACTGCGGCGCCTGCTTCTAAAAACTGTGGCCGCCTCGATCTCGTGAGGTTATCGTTGCACACGTGTGCATGACGTCAGAGCAGGCTGGCATCAAGTGTTCTTTTAATACATCCATGCATCAAGTCGGACACAAACTTCTCTCAAAAGGACATTGTTTATGGACTCGTCATGGACAATAACAAAGATGACTTTCTGGTGAATAACGTTCTCATTCTTGGAAAATTTTATTTGCACAAATCCAAGTATATGAAAGTGAAACCTATAGGTTTAATGTGTTTCATTCTGAGTTTCTTTGTTACATAAAAGCCCTTAAAGTCATGAAAAACAAAAATGCATTGAAACTTCTTAGCATAATCGAAGAATATGAATTACAGGTACAGCCCTAGCACTTAATTTAATTTATTATTATTTTCATGTATAATTTTATATATTTTTTCTCTGATCTTATTCTATACTCACCTTGTCCTTTTGCTCTAATGCAATGATCTATGAGCCATGTTGTTTGTAAATTTGAATTTGTTCAATAACATTTATATTAATAAAAAAATAAATAAAATAAAATAAAAAATAAAAAAAGTCGGACACAAATCTAACCGGCATGCATTGCGTGGCGATCGCCGGTGATCGATTCTGCGCAGGCCTGGCTCATCTCGAACGAGCCTATGAGAGCAGACGCTTGTAGTCCCGCAGGTGGAAATCTCGCGATGCTACCGACAGCCAATCGGAGCGGGCGCTGTGTTACACCCCGGTAGTAGCAGGTGAAACGCGTGAGTGTGATCATGAGAGGAGAAGAGCTGCTGCAGGCAAAGTTTGTTTCAACAACTGGATTCAAAACTAACATCTTTCAAACATCAGGTGTAACGAGAGTCCACCGAGCTGATGTCACCATGGAAACCTGCTGAATGAAGGCTGTGATGCTAAACAGGTGAGTAGCTATTAATGCTAATGTTAGCATGATGCTACGTCATCAGGTTGGTGTTGAATCAGCTGTTGTTGCAGCACACTGAAAGCTCTCACTGCTCAGTGTTTCTGCTGCTGTTTTAAGCTACTAACTGTTAAATATGCAGTTTGTGGCTGGACAATGTGTTTCTGCAACTACATTAAAGTGAATTTAACAAGATAAATATTTTAAGTTATGCAAACATATATTAGTGTTATGTTAATTCAAATCCTGTTTACATTAAAGGGACAGTATGAATGTAATTTTGAATGAAAAAGCAACAGTGAAAATATTTATGATGTGCTTTTAAATTGTATTATTATTATTATTATTGTTATTATTATTATCATTATTATCATTATTATTATTATTATCATCATTATTATTATTATTATTATCATTATTAACATTATTATTATTATTATTATTATCATTATTATTATTATTATCATTATTATTATTATTGTTATTATTATTATTATATTTGTTTTTATTATTATTGTTGTTATTATTATTATTATTATTATTATCATTATTATTATTATTATTATTATCATTATTATTATTATTATTATCATTATTATCATTATTATTATTATTATTATTATTATTACCCTCAGTGCTTTAAGTGAAAAAAAATAAGTGCCAGTACTCCCCTTATTCACATGTTGGTGTGTGTATCTGTAGGTATCAGCAATCTCTTGCTCCAGTTTAATTATGTATTATTTCCTTAAGCATGTTATACTGTATCAGTCATAATCAGCTGTGGTTGTATTGTTATATTATTATACTGGGGCTGTTCATCTTCTATATTAGGCCTATCCAATAATATTCCATCTGGAACATTATAGGGTAGTTTGACCCATAGTGTTAATACTTAAAGTGCTTTCCTGTGTTATTTGTAGCCTATAGTATCGCTCTGTATTATATTATAGGATGCCTAGAAATCAACAGCAGGTATACATGCAGAGCTGAGGTGTGTGTGAGCTGTTCATTCAGGTTTTAAGAGCAGAGTCCCAGTCAGGACGCTCCTACATACTATGCAGCAGGATAAAGAGACACATTATGAATTTCTGCAGTGAATAAAAGATACTTAGAGATATTAGTTTTACTTAAAACTCTGCAATTTCACACAATTTTGGACCATAATTATTAGGCTACTATAAGTTTAGATAACGCCCAAAAAGCTTAACTACAAAACTTGCTATGTTAAATAATTATTTTATGATTACACATATCACAGCCTTTAATGCAACTCAAAATTCTGATGACTTTATTTTATTTCATCTTATAGACAGACGGTTGCAGGCGGACTGGTGTTTACACGGTCCATGGGAACTATGGAAGAGTCTTCAGGTTTGTTCAAATCCTACATCACTTTGTCATTTTCTTCATTATCATTATGTAATTCTCCACTTTCCAGTGTCGTCGTCGTCTCCTTCTTTGCATTTTATTGGCAGATTTGTACCTACGGTACCGTACAGGAGAACAGGATTGAGTTTACTTTAGTCTGTTTAATACACTTTCCAGTGTCGATGCTAACTATAAACATAACTGTAAATTCTATTGCTGTATGATTTTTACGTTGCATGTTAAGACAGGTGCTTTTATTTGTCACACACTTGTAGATATGCGGCCTCAATAGATGACATCTGGGAAGAAGAGCAGCTTTATACAGACCAACTGAGACGACATCTTCTCTGTGCTGAAGCTCTGAGGTAGGATTGTTTTCTTTTGCATACAACGCATTATAAATTCAGTGGCCTCTTTACCTCCGTTATGAACTTCTTGGAAATTCATGAAATTATAGGATATGGTCTGTAATAGACATCATTCAGTGTGATTTACACTTCCTGAAAATATTATTTTCTCTGATGTCCAGAACTTCTGAATACGTGAAGCTGACATTACTGTAGAGCCCATTGAAGGAGCTCATTTCTCTTTTTTGTTGGTTCTCAGAGAAAAAAAACACGAGGTGTTGGGGGAGGATTAGCAGACTAGATGGAGACGAGGACATAAAGGTGAGGAGAGGTGGAGCTGAAAAACACTACCGTCTGTTCGATTCATGATTTTTATTTTTAGTTTATTTTTTTTTTAATGCCTTTATCTATATAATTGCTTCATTTGAGTCTATGCAGAGATAGGAGGAAGGTATTTAACTTCAGGGCATCTCTGACGACATACATGCTGAAAGTCAAACATTTTTACTATATCAATTTAGAGATTTACAAAGTAAAAGTCGCTAGAAGTGTAAGATTCAACTTTTTCCCATGGTCTAGTGTTAAAAAGTAAACAAAAATCCTAATAAATCGTAATATCAAATCGCACTACTTGCAGAATTGCAATACTTAAAAATTGCAATACATATCGCAACCCAGTGTATCTGACCCTGTCTTGGCTCGGTCTCACTTGTAAAAGAGGTTCAAATCTCAATGTGATGTATATATGTTAAATAATGGTAATGCAGTATATATACCTGTAGTTGTATTAGTAGTAATTGTTGTACTTGCCATAAAAGTCATAGTAGAGTACGCCATAAAAATATTTTATTTGAGAATCTTTTTTCGACATCCCATACTATGAATTTTTCTTATTTTCACTTTTTTGTACAAAAAAACCTGGGTCACAACCCGGGAGCGATGCGTACCGGTTAGCTCAGGTGCTAAAAATGTTTACACGTCTGGAGGATTACAGAGAGAGGGGATGATAGTGGTCTCATCAATGTGCAAAAATGTAAAATGTCACAGAATGATGCATGTTTTTGGAATAATGTGTAAATATAGTACATACAGCATTTTCACCTTTTGTAAAAAGGTAAACTGTTATATAGTATGTGGATCTGTACCTAATGTATGCAACAACATACAGACTTAGAGGATCTATCAATCAACACTCATGAACCTTTTTTCCTCTATCTACACTAGGCTACCCATTTCTCATATTAGACTACATTGTGCTATCTAATATGATAATATAGGTTACATTTACAGAAGGACTACAGAAACTTCTGAAGACTGAAATGTATATTTCACTCCACCATCCCAGCAAAGATTTGCTACATATAGTAGGGCTATTAAAGTTTTTCAGCTGGACATGTGGCAACTGTTGGAAAATGTAAGAGCTTGTCCAAATGTAATAAAATGAGATTATATTTCATGAAGTTTGCTAATTGCTTGATTATGTAAGGAAGAAGGACTGGGTTTGTTACTTTAGAACAGATTGAACAGGCGACAGATGGATCTTTTTTGCAGGTTTATTTGGAAAATTAAAAAAATGTAAAAAGGTAACGTTAATAGAAAATGTGCAAATACACTTTTAAAAACAGATGCGCTCACAGTTGGCAGTACTTTGAGGCTTGTTTCTGTGTAATGCGGGCGGATGCCTCTCTCATTCAGCAGCCTTGTTATTTTCATATACGCTACGTTGTCCCTCACTGTCTCGGTCATCACCACATACTATACTGCCTTTTTTTTTAACTTTTTTCAACATGCTATACTATGAATTTTTTCTCGACATACTATCTTATGACTTTTTCTGACACAATACTATTACTTTTTACTTTTTTCAACATGCTATACTAGGACATTTTTTCAACATGCTACAGTAAGATTTCTTTGACTTTTTTTTTCCGACATGTTACTTTTTTAAGACACTTTTTTTCGACATCCTGTACAATGAATTTGAGTTTTTCCGACATATCATACCAAGACTTTGTTTTAACAATACTATACCGATGCTTTTTAATTTTTTTCTTTACTATGAGTTTCTAACTTTTTTTGACATACTGAACTATGACTTTTTTCCAACATACTATACTAAGACTTTCTTTTAAATTTCTCAACATACTATACTATAACTTTTTATAGCATTTATCGACATATGACACCATGACCTTTTTCTCTTTTTTCAAGATACTATACTATGAGTTTTTTAGACTTATTTTAACATACTACACTGACATATTAGAACTTTTTTCGACATACTATACTGACTTTTTTATGTATTTTTTTTTCGAAATGCTATACTAAAACTTTTCTCAAGATAGTTTACTCTGACTTTTTGACTTTTTTCCACATACTGTACTATGATGTTTTTATTACTTTTTCACTTTTTTCAACATATTATACTATGACTTTTATCTTTTACTTTTAAATTTTACGAAAATAAGTCATAGTATAGTATATAGAAAAAAAAGTCATAGTATAGCATGTCGAAAAATGTTATGAAAAAAAGTCATAGTACAGTATGTCGAAAAATGTTATGGAAAAATGTTATAGTAAAGTGTGTCGAAAATTAAATGAAAAAAAGTCATAGTATAGTATGTCGGAAAAAAGTCATAGTATAGTATGTTGAAAAATGTAATGAAAAAAAAGTCATAGTATAATATGTCAAAAAAATGTATGAAAAAAAGTCAGTATAGTATGTCGAAAAATTTTATGGAAAAAAGTCATAGTATAGTATGTCGAAAAAAAGTCATATTATAGTATGTTGAAAAATGTTATGAAAAAAAGTCATAGTATAGTGTGTCGAAAAATTTGATGAAAAAAAGTCATAGTATAGTGTGTTGGATAAGAGTCATAGTATAGTATGTCGAAAACTTTATGTAAAAAAATCATATTATAAAATGTCGAAAAATTTTATGAAAAAAGTCATATTATAAAATGTCGAAAAATTTTATGGAAAAAAGTCATAGTAAAGTATGTCGAAAAATTTTATGAAAAAAAGTCGTAGTATAGTATGTCAAAAAATAAAAAATAAAAAAAGTCATAGTATAGCATGTCGAAAAATTTTACGAAAAATAGTCATGGTATAGTATGTTGAAAAATTTTATGGAAAAAAGTCATAGTTTATTATTTCAAAAAAGTTATGAAAAAAAGTCATAGTATAGTATTTCAAAAAAGTTATGAAAAAAGTCATAGTACAGTATGTCGAAGAATTTTGCCCAAAAAAGTCATAGTATAGTATTTCAAAAAAGTCATGAAAAAAAGTCATAGTATAGTATGTCGAAAATTTTATGAAAAAATTCATAGTATTGTATGTCGAAAATTTTATGAAAAAAAGTCATAGTATTGTATTTCGACAATTTTATGAAAAAAAGTCATAGTATAGTATGTCAAAGTTTCGCCAAAAAAAGTAATAGCATAGTATGTCGAAAAATTTTGCCAAAAAGTCATAGTATAGAATGTCGAAAATTTTATGAAAAAAAGTCATAGTATTGTATGTCGAAATTTTTATGAAAAAAAGTCATAGTATTGTATGTCGAAAATTTTATGAAAAAAAGTCCTAGTATTGTATGTTGAAAAGTTTCGCCAAAAAAGTTATAGTATAGTATGCCGAAAATTTAATGAAAAAAAGTCATAGTATTGTATGGCCAAAAAGTTTTGCCAAAAAAAGTCATAGTATTGTATGTCGAAAATTTTATGAAAAAAAGTCATGGTATTGTATGTCGAAAATTTTATGAAAAAAAACCATAGTATTTTATGTCGAAAAGTTTCGCCAAAAAAAGTCATAGTATAGTATGTCGAAAATTTTATGAAAAAAATTCATAGTATTGTATGTCGAAAATTTTATGAAAAAAGGCATAGTATTGTGTCAACAATTTTATGAAAAAAAGTCATAGTATAGTATGTCAAAGTTTCGCCAAAAAAAGTCATAGTATAGTATGCCGAAAATTTAATGAAAAAGTCATAGTATTGTATGGCCAAAAAGTTTTGCCAAAAAAAGTCATAGTATAGTATGTCGAAAAATTTTGCCAAAAAAAGTCATAGTATAGTATGTCGAAAAATTGCCAAAAAAAGTCATAGTATAGTATGTCGAAAATTTTATGAAAAAAAGTCATAGTATTGTATGTCGAAAATTTTATGAAAAAAAGTCATAGTATTGTATGTCGAAAATTTTATGAAAAAAAGTCATAGTATTGTATGTTGAAAAGTTTCGCCAAAAAAAGTCATAGTATAGTATGCCGAAAATTTAATGAAAAAGTCATAGTATTGTATGGCCAAAAAGTTTTGCCAAAAAAAGTCATAGTATTGTATGTCGAAAATTTTATGAAAAAAAGTCATAGTATTGTATGTCGAAAATTTTATGAAAAAAAAACATAGTATTTTATGTCGAAAATTTTATGAAAAAAAGTCATAGTATTTTATGTCGAAAACTTTATGAAAAAAAGTCATAGTATTTTATGTCGTAAAATTTCGCCAAAAAAAGTCATAGTATTGTATGTCGAAAATTTTATGAAAAAAGTCATAGTATAGTATGTCGAAAATGTTATGAAAAAAAGTCATAGTATTGTATGTCGAAAAATTTCGCCAAAAAAAGTCATACCATAGTATGTCGCAAATGTTATGAAAAAAAGTCATAGTATATTATGTCGAAAATGTTATGAAAAAAGTAATTGTATTGTATGTCGAAAAATTTCGCCAAAAAAGTCATAGCATAGTATGTCGAAAAATGTTGCCCAAAAAAGTCATAATATTGTATGTTGAAAATTTTATGAAAAAGTCATAGTATTGTATGTTGAACATTTTTGCCAAAAAAAGGCATAGTACAGTATGTCGAAAATTTTATGAAAAAAAGTCATAGTATTGTATGTCGAAAATTTTATGAAAAAGTCATAGTATTGTATGTCGAAAATTTTATGAAAAAAAGTCATAGTATTGTATGTCGAAAAGTTTCGCCAAAAAGTCATGGTATAGTATGCCGAAAATTTTATGAAAAAAAGTCATAGTATTGTATGTTGAAAAATGTTGCCAAAAAAAGTCATATTATAGTATGTCGAAAAATTTTGCCAAAAAAAGTCTTAGTATAGTATGTCGAAAAATGTAACCAAAAAAGTCATAGTATAGTATGTCGAACATTTTATGAAAAAAAGTCATAGTATTGTATGTCGAAAATTTTATGAAAAAAAGTCATAGTATTGTATGTCGAATAATTTCGCCAAAAAGTCATACCATAGTATGTCAAAAATTTTATGAAAAAAGTCATAGTATAGTATGTCGAAAATGTTATGAAAAAAAGGCATTGTATTGTATGTCGAAAAATTTCGCCAAAAAATTCACAGTATAATATGTTGAAAATGTTATGAAAAAAAGTCATTGTATGGTATGTCGAAAATTTTATGAAAAAAAGTCATAGTATTGTATGTCGAAAAATTTCGCCAAAAAAGTCATAGCATAGTATGTCGAAAAATATTGCCAAAGAAAGTCATAGTATAGTATGTTGAAAATTTAATGAAAAAAAGTCATTGTGTAGTATGTTGAACATTTTCTGAAGAAAAGTCATAGTATTGTATGTCGAAAAATTTCGCCAAAAAAAGTCATATGTTGAAAGTTTTATGAAAAAGTCATAGTATAGTATGTTGAAAATTTTTGCCAAAAGAAAGTCATAGTGTAATATGTAGAAAAATTTCGCCAAAAAAAGTCATAGTATAGTATGTTGAAAAGTTTATGAAAAAAAGTCATAGTATAGTATGTCGAAAATTTTAGCCAAAAGAAATTCATAGTATAATGTCGAAAAATTTCGCCAAAAAAAGTCTTAGTATAGTATGTCGAAAAATGTTACCAAAAAAAGTCATAGTATAGTATGTCGAAAATTTTATGAAAAAAGTCATAGTATTGTATGTCGCAAAATTTCGCCAAAAAGTCATACCATAGTATGTCGAAAATTTTATGAAAAAAAGTCATAGTATAGTATGTCGAAAATGTTATAAAAAAAAGGCATTGTATTGTATGTCGAAAAATTTCGCCAAAAAATTCATAGTATAGTATGTCGAAAATTTTATGAAAAAGTCATAGTATTGTATGTCGAAAAATTTCGCCAAAAAAGTCATAGCATAGTATGTCGAAAAATTTTGCCAAAGAAAGTCAAAGTATAGTATGTTGAAAATTTTATGAAAAAAAGTCAGTGTAGTATGTCGAAAATGTTATGAAGAAAAGTCATAGTATTGTATGTCGAAAAATTTCGCAAAAAAAAGTCCTATGTTGAAAGTTTTATGAAAAAAAGTCATAGTATAGTATGTCGAAAATGTTAGCCAAAAAAAGTCATAGTATAGTATGTCGAAAATTTTATGAAAAAAAGTCATAGTATTGTATGTCGAAAATTTTATGAAAAAAAGTCATAGTATTGTATGTCGAAAATTTTATGAAAAAAAGTCATAGTATTGTATGTCGAAAATTTTCGCCAAAAAAAGTCATACCATAGTATGTCGAAAATTTTATGAAAAAAAGTCATAGTATAGTATGTCGAAAATGTTATGAAAAAAAGTCATAGTATAGTATGTCGAAAATTTTATGAAAAAAAGTCATAGTATAGTATGTCGAAAATGTTATGAAAAAAAGGCATTGTATTGTATGTCGAAAATTTTATGAAAAAAAAACATAGTATTTTATGTCGAAAATTTTATGAAAAAAAGTCATAGTATTTTATGTCGAAAACTTTATGAAAAAAAGTCATAGTATTTTATGTCGTAAAATTTCGCCAAAAAAAGTCATAGTATTGTATGTCGAAAATTTTATGAAAAAAGTCATAGTATAGTATGTCGAAAATGTTATGAAAAAAAGTCATAGTATTGTATGTCGAGAAATTTCGCCAAAAAAAGTCATACCATAGTATGTCGCAAATGTTATGAAAAAAAGTCATAGTATATTATGTCGAAAATGTTATGAAAAAAGTAATTGTATTGTATGTCGAAAAATTTCGCCAAAAAAGTCATAGCATAGTATGTCGAAAAATGTTGCCCAAAAAAGTCATAATATTGTATGTTGAAAATTTTATGAAAAAGTCATAGTATTGTATGTTGAACATTTTTGCCAAAAAAAGGCATAGTACAGTATGTCGAAAATTTTATGAAAAAAAGTCATAGTATTGTATGTCGAAAATTTTATGAAAAAGTCATAGTATTGTATGTCGAAAATTTTATGAAAAAAAGTCATAGTATTGTATGTCGAAAAGTTTCGCCAAAAAGTCATGGTATAGTATGCCGAAAATTTTATGAAAAAAAGTCATAGTATTGTATGTTGAAAAATGTTGCCAAAAAAAGTCATATTATAGTATGTCGAAAAATTTTGCCTAAAAAAGTCTTGGTATTGTATGTCGAATAATTTCGCCAAAAAGTCATACCATAGTATGTCAAAAATTTTATGAAAAAAGTCATAGTATAGTATGTCGAAAATGTTATGAAAAAAAGTCATAGTATTGTATGTCGAAAAATTTCGCCAAAAAATTCACAGTATAATATGTTGAAAATGTTATGAAAAAAAGTCATTGTATGGTATGTCGAAAATTTTATGAAAAAAAGTCATAGTATTGTATGTCGAAAAATTTCGCCAAAAAAGTCATAGCATAGTATGTCGAAAAATATTGCCAAAGAAAGTCATAGTATAGTATGTTGAAAATTTAATGAAAAAAAGTCATTGTGTAGTATGTTGAACATTTTCTGAAGAAAAGTCATAGTATTGTATGTCGAAAAATTTCGCCAAAAAAAGTCATATGTTGAAAGTTTTATGAAAAAGTCATAGTATAGTATGTTGAAAATTTTTGCCAAAAGAAAGTCATAGTGTAATATGTAGAAAAATTTCGCCAAAAAAAGTCATAGTATAGCATGTTGAAAAGTTTATGAAAAAAAGTCATAGTATAGTATGTCGAAAATTTTAGCCAAAAGAAATTCATAGTATAATGTCGAAAAATTTCGCCAAAAAAAGTCTTAGTATAGTATGTCGAAAAATGTTACCAAAAAAAGTCATAGTATAGTATGTCGAAAATTTTATGAAAAAAGTCATAGTATTGTATGTCGAAAAATTTCGCCAAAAAGTCATACCATAGTATGTCGAAAATTTTATGAAAAAAAGTCATAGTATAGTATGTCGAAAATGTTATAAAAAAAAGGCATTGTATTGTATGTCGAAAAATTTCGCCAAAAAATTCATAGTATAGTATGTCGAAAATTTTATGAAAAAGTCATAGTATTGTATGTCGAAAAATTTCGCCAAAAAAGTCATAGCATAGTATGTCGAAAAATTTTGCCAAAGAAAGTCAAAGTATAGTATGTCGAAAATGTTATGAAGAAAAGTCATAGTATTGTATGTCGAAAAATTTCGCAAAAAAAAGTCCTATGTTGAAAGTTTTATGAAAAAAAGTCATAGTATAGTATGTCGAAAATGTTAGCCAAAAAAAGTCATAGTATAGTATGTCGAAAATTTTATGAAAAAAAGTCATAGTATTGTATGTCGAAAATTTTATGAAAAAAAGTCATAGTATTGTATGTCGAAAATTTTATGAAAAAAAGTCATAGTATTGTATGTCGAAAATTTTCGCCAAAAAAAGTCATACCATAGTATGTCGAAAATTTTATGAAAAAAAGTCATAGTATAGTATGTCGAAAATGTTATGAAAAAAAGTCATAGTATAGTATGTCGAAAATTTTATGAAAAAAAGTCATAGTATAGTATGTCGAAAATGTTATGAAAAAAAGGCATTGTATTGTATGTCGAAAAATTTTGCCAAAAAATTCATAGTATAGTATGTTGAAAATTTTATGAAAAAAAGTCATTGTATAGTATGTCGAAAATTTTATGAAATAAAAGTCATAGTATTGTATGTCGAACAATTTAGCCAAAAAAGTCATAGCATAGTATGTCGAAAAATTTTGCCAAAGAAAGTCATATGTTGAAAGTTTTATGAAAAAAAGTCATAGTAAAGTATGTCGAAAATTTGCCAAAAGAAAGTCATGGTATAGTATGTCGAAAGATTTTATGGAAAAAAGTCATAGTGTAGTATGTCGAAAAATTTTATGAAAAAAAAACATAGTATAAAATGTTGAAGAAAAAGTCATATATGTTGAAAAAAAGACATAGTATGTTGAAAAAAGTTCGTATAGTATGTCGACAGAAAAATCATAGTATAGCATGTCATAAAAATGTAATAAGATTAAATTGTTACATACAACTTTATTGTCATTTCACAAGGTAGACATATTGAGACAATGAAATGCAGTATATACAGCAAAAAAAAAGAAAATATTTTACGTGGAATAAACAGTAAGGGGTAAGAATACACTAGATACATACAGTATGAGCATTATGAACAGTATTAACAGTGTGTCTGATTGCTGTCACCAAGGTGCAGACTTCAGCAAGGTGTCAGCTGAGGAGAGAAAGCTGTTCCTGAGCCTGCTGGTTCTGGAGCAGAGATCCTGTAGTGCCTAGCAGAGGGCAGGAGGGCAAACAGTCTGATACGGTGAGAGTTTTGCTATTAATGTCATAGTAGAGTATGACAAAAAAATTTGCCAAAAAAAGTCATAGTATAGTGTGTCGAAAAATTTTGCCAAAAAAAGTCATTGTACAGTATGTCGAAAATTTTATGAAAAAGTCATAATATAGTATGTCGAAAGATTTTGGCAAAAAAAAGTCATAGTATAATATGTCGAAATTTTTGGCCAAAAAAAGTCATAGTATAATATGTCGAAAATTTTATGAAAAAAAGTCATAGTATTGTATGTCGAAAAATTTCGCCAAAAAAGTCATAGTATAGTATGTTGAAAATTTTATGAAAAAGTCATTGTATAGTATATTTAAAATTTTATGAAAAAAAGTCATAGTATAGTATGTCGAAAAATTTTGCCAAAAAAACTCATAGTATAGTGTGTTGAAAAATTTGGCCAAAAAAAGTCATAGTATAGTATGTTGAAATTTTTATGAAAAAAAGTCATAGTATAGTATGTCAAAATTTTATGAAAAAAAGTCATAGCATAGTATGTTGCGAAATTTTTCGACATATTATACTATGACTTTTTGGCGAAATATTTCGACATATTGTACTATCACTTTTTTTGGCAAAATCTTTCGACATACAATACTATGACTTTTTTTCATAACATTTACGACATTCTATACTATGACCTTTTTTTACGAATATTTTCGACAATTTCCGAAAATGTTCATGAAAAAAGTCATACTATAGTATGACTTTTTTCATGAAAATTTTCGAAATTTTAAACTGAGTTTTTTTCCACCAAATTAATCGACAGACTATACTATGCCTTTTTTCATGAAAATTTTCGACATTTTATACTATGACATTTTTTTAAGAATATTTCCGAAAATTTTCATGAAAAAAGTCATACTATATATAGTATGGCTTTTTTCATGAACATTTTCGAAATTTGAAACTGAGTTTTTTTTCAACCAAATTAATAAAAAGACTATACTATGCCTTTTTTCATGAAATTTTCGACATTCTATACTATGACATTTTTTTACGAATATTTTCGAGAATTTTCATGAAAAAAGTCATACTATAGTATGACTTTTTTCATGAAAATTTTCGAAATTTTAAACTGAGTTTTTTTTCCACCAAATTAATCGACAGACTATACTATGCCTTTTTTCATGAAAATGTTCGACATTCTATACTATGACATTTTTTTACGAATATTTTCGACATGACTTTTTTCATGAAAACTTTCAAAAATATTAGTTAAAAAAATGTCATAGTATAGAATGTCGAAAATTTTCATGAAAACAGGCAGAGTATAGTCTGTCGATTCATTTGGTGGAAAAAAACTCAGTTTAAATTTTCGTCAATTTTCATGAAAAGTCATGCTATAGTATGACTTTTTTGAAAATTGACCAAATTTTAAACTGAGTTTTTTTTCCACCAAATGAATCGACAGACTATACAATGCCTATTTTCATTAAAATTTTCGACATTCTATACGATGACATTTTTTTACGAATATTTTCGACATGACTTTTTTCATGAAAATTTTCGAAAATATTCGTAAAAAAATGTCATAGTATAGAATGTCGAAAATTTTCACGAAAACAGGCATGGTATAGTCTGTCGATTCATTTGGTGGAAAAAAAACTCAGTTTAAATTTTCGTCAATTTTCATGAAAAGTCATGCTATAGTATGACTTTTTTGAAAATTGACGAAATTTTAAACTGAGTTTTTTTTCCACCAAATGAATCGACAGACTATACAATGCCTTTTTTCATTAAAATTTTCGACATTCTATACGATGACATTTTTTTACGAATATTTTCGACATGAATTTTTTCATGAAAATTTTCGAAAATATTCGTAAAAAAATGTCATAGTATAGAATGTCGAAAATTTTCACGAAAACAGGCATAGTATAGTCTGTCGATTCATTTGGTGGAAAAAAAACTCAGTTTAAATTTTCGTCAATTTTCATGAAAAGTCATTTTAAACTGAGTTTTTTTTCCACCAAATGAATCGACAGACTATACAATGCCTTTTTTCATTAAAATTTTCGACATTCTATACGATGACATTTTTTTACGAATATTTTCGACATGACTTTTTTCATGAAAATTTTCGAAAATATTCGTTAAAAAATGTCATAGTCGATTCATTTGGTGGAAAAAAAACTCAGTTTAAATTTTCGTCAATTTTCATGAAAAGTCATGCTATAGTATGACTTTTTTGAAAATTGACGAAATTTTAAACTGAGTTTTTTTTCCACCAAATGAATCGACAGACTATACAATGCCTTTTTTCATTAAAATTTTCGACATTCTATACGATGACATTTTTTTACGAATATTTTCGACATGACTTTTTTCATGAAAATTTTCGAAAATATTCGTAAAAAAATGTCATAGTATAGAATGTCGATAATTTTCATGAAAACAGGCAGAGTATAGTCTGTCGATTCATTTGGTGAAAAAAAAATCCGTTTAAATTTTCGTCAATTTTCATGAAAAGTCATGCTATAGTATGACTTTTTTGAAAATTGACCAAATTTTAAACTGAGTTTTTTTTCCACCAAATGAATCGACAGACTATACTATTCCTTTTTTCATTAAAATTTTCGACATTCTATACTATGACATTTTTTTACGAATATTTTCGACATGACTTTTTTCATGAAAATTTTCAAAAATATTCGTTAAAAAAATGTCATAGTATAGAATGTCGAAAATTTTCATGAAAACAGGCAGAGTATAGTCTGTCGAATCATTTGGTGGAAAAAAAACTCAGTTTAAATTTTCGTCAATTTTCATGAAAAGTCATGCTATAGTATGACTTTTTTGAAAATTGACCAAATTTTAAACTGAGTTTTTTTTCCACCAAATGAATCGACAGACTATACAATGCCTTTTTTCATTAAAATTTTCGACATTCTATACTATGACATTTTTTTACGAATATTTTCAACGACTTTTTCATGAAAATTTTCGAAAATATTCGTAAAAAAATGTCATAGTATAGAATGTCGAAAATTTTCACGAAAACAGGCATAGTATAGTCTGTCGATTCATTTGGTGGAAAAAAAACTCAGTTTAAATTTTCGTCAATTTTCATGAAAAGTCATTTTAAACTGAGTTTTTTTTCCACCAAATGAATCGACAGACTATACAATGCCTTTTTTCATTAAAATTTTCGACATTCTATACGATGACATTTTTTTACGAATATTTTCGACATGACTTTTTTCATGAAAATTTTTCGAAAATATTCGTAAAAAAATGTCATAGTATAGAATGTCGATAATTTTCATGAAAACAGGCAGAGTATAGTCTGTCGATTCATTTGGTGGAAAAAAAACTCAGTTTAAATTTTCGTCAATTTTCATGAAAAGTCATGCTATAGTATGACTTTTTTGAAAATTGACCAAATTTTAAACTGAGTTTTTTTTCCACCAAATGAATCGACAGACTATACTATGCCTTTTTTCATTCAAATTTTCGACATTCTATACTATGACATTTTTTTACGATTATTTTCGACATGCTATAGTATGACTTTTTTGAAAATTGACGAAATTTTAAACTGAGTTTTTTTTCCACCAAATGAATCGACAGACTATACAATGCCTTTTTTCATTAAAATTTTCGACATTCTATACGATGACTTTTTTACGAATATTTTCGACATGACTTTTTTCATGAAAATTTTCGAAAATATTGGTAAAAAAATGTCATAGTATAGAATGTCGAACATTTTCATGAAAACAGGCAGAGTATAGTCTCTCGATTCATTTGGTGGAAAAAAAACTCAGTTTAAATTTTCGTCAATTTTCATGAAAAGTCATGCTATAGTATGACTGTTTTGAAAATTGACGAAATTTTAAACAGAGTTTTTTTTCCACCAAATGAATCGACAGACTATACTATGCCTTTTTTCATTCAAATTTTCGAAATTTTAAACTGAGTTTTTTTCCCACCAAATTAATCGACATACTACTATGACTATTCTGATGAAAATTTTCGACATACTATATGACATTTTTTCATGAAAAATTTCGACATACTATACTATGACTTTTTATCGTAAAATTTTCGACATTCTATACTATGACTTTTTTTGGCAAAATCTTTCACCAAACTATACTATGACCATTTTGGCAAAATTTTTCGACATACAATACTATGACTTTTTTTCATAAATTTTCGACATACTATACTATGACTTTTTGGCAAAAATCTTTTCGTCATACTATAATATGAATTTTTTTTGCAAAATTTTTCTACGTACTATACTATGACTTTTTTTGGGAGCATTTATCAAGATTCTATACTATGACTTTTTTTGGGAAAATTTTTCTACGTACTATATTATGACTTTTTTTACAAACTTTTTCGACATACAATACTATGACTTTTTTTTAAGAACATTTTCGACATACTATACTATGACTTTTTTTGGCAAAATTTTTCGACATACAATGCTATGATTTTTTTTAATACATTTTCGACATACTGTACTATGACTTTTTTTTGGAAAATCTTTCGACATACTGTACTATGACTTTTTTTTGGGAAAATCTTTAGACATACTATACTATGACTTTTTTACAAAAATTTTCGACACACTATACTATGATTTTTTTTCGTAAAATTGTTCGACTTACTATACCATGACTTTTTTTTGGCGAAATTTTTCGACATACTATACTATGACTTTTTTTCATTAAATTTTCGATATAAAATACTATGACTTTTTTGGCAAAATTTTTCGACATACAATACTATGACTTTTTTTCATAACATTTTCGACATTCTATACTATGACTTTTTTTTGGAAAAGATTTTCGACATACAATACTATGACTTTTTTTCATAAAATTTTCGACAAACAATACTATGACTTTTTTTCGTAAAATTTTCGACATACTATACTATGACTTTTTTTGGCAAAATCTTTCGACAAACTATACTATGACCATTATGGCAAAATTTTTCGACATACAATACTATGACTTTTTTTCATAACATTTTCGACATACAATACTATGACTTTTTTTCATAAAATTTTCGACATACAATACTATGACTTTTTTTCATAACATTTTCGACATTCTATACTATGACTTTTTTTTGGCAAAGATTTTCGACATACAATACTATGACTTTTTTCATAAAATTTTCGACAAACAATACTATGACTTTTTTTCGTAAAATTTTCGACATACTATACTATGACTTTTTTTGGCAAAATCTTTCGACAAACTATACTATGACCATTATGGCAAAATTTTTCGACATAAAATACTATGACTTTTTTTCATAACATTTTCGACATACAATACTATGACTTTTTTTCATAACATTTTCGACATACAATACTATGACTTTTTTCATAACATTTTCGACATACAATACTATGACTTTTTTTCATAACATTTTCGACATACTATACTATGGCTTTTTTAGGCAAAAATCTTTCGATATACTATAATATGAATTTTTTTTGCAAAATTTTTCTACATACTATACTATGACTTTTTTTGGGAGCATTTATCAAGATTCTATACTATGACTTTTTTTGGGAAAATTTTTCTACATACTATACTATGACTTTTTTGGAGCATTTATCAAGATTCTATACTATGACTTTTTTTGGGAAAATTTTTCTACATACTATATTATAATTTTTTACAAACTTTCGATATACTATACTATGATTTTTTTTTGGCGAAATTTTTCGACATACTATACTATGACTTTTTTTTAAGAACATTTTCGACATACTATACTATGACTTTTTTTGGCAAAATTTTTCGACATACAATAGAATGATTTTTTTTCGTAAAATTGTTCGACTTACTATACCATGACTTTTTTTTGGCGAAATTTTTCGACATACTATACTATGACTTTTTTTCATAAAATTTTCGACATACAATACTATGACTTTTTTTGGCAAAATCTTTCGACATACTATACTATGACTTTTTTGACAAAATTTTTCGACATACAATACTATGATTTTTTTTCATACATTTTCGACATACTGTACTATGACTTTTTTTTGGGAAAATCTTTCGAGATACTATACTATGACTTTTTTTGGCGAAAGTTTTCGACATACTATACTATGACTTTTTTACAAAATTTTTTGACACACTATACTATGATTTTTTTTCGTAAAATTGTTCGACTTACTATACTATTATTTTTTTTTGGCGAAATTTTTCGACATACTATACTATGACTTTTTCATAAAATTTTCGACATACAATACTATGACTTTTTTGGCAAAATTTTTCGACATACAATACTATGACTTTTTTTCATAAAATTTTGACATACAATACTATGACTTTTTTTCATAACATTTTCGACATTCTATACTATGACTTTTTTTTGGCAAAGATTTTCGACATACAATACTATTACTTTTTTTCATAAAATTTTTCGACAAACAATACTATGACTTTTTTTCGTAAAATTTTCGACATACAATACTATGACTTTTTTTCATAACATTTTCGACATATAATACTATGACTTTTTTTCATAACATTTTCGACATACAATACTATGACTTTTTTTCATAACATTTTCGACATACAATAATATGACTTTTTTTCATAACATTTTCGACATACAATACTATGAATTTTTTTAATAACATTTTCGACATACTATACTATGACTTTTTAGGCAAAAATCTTTCGATATACTATAATATGAATTTTTTTTGCAAAATTTTTCTACATACTATACTGACTTTTTTTGGGAGCATTTATCAAGATTCTATACCATGACTTTTTTTGGGAAAATTTTTCTACATACTATATTATGACTTTTTTTACAAACTTTTTCGACATACTATACTATGATTTTTTTGGGGCGAAATTTTTCGACATACTATACTATGACTTTTTTTCATAAAATTTTCGACATACAATACTATGATTTTTTTTCATACATTTTCGACATACTGTACTATGACTTTTTTTTGGAAAATCTTTCGACATACTGTACTATGACTTTTTTTTGGGAAAATCTTTAGACATACTATACTATGACTTTTTTTGGCGAAAGTTTTAGACATACTATACTATGACTTTTTTACAAAAATTTTCGACACACTATACTATGATTTTTTTTCTTAAAATTGTTCGACTTACTATACCATGACTTTTTTTTGGCGAAATTTTTCGACATACTATACTATGACTTTTTTTCATAAAATTTTCGACATACAATACTATGACTTTTTTTCATAACATTTTCGACATTCTATACTATGACTTTTTTTTGGCAAAGATTTTCGACATACAATACTATGACTTTTTTTCATAAAATTTTCGACAAAAAACTGACTTTTTTTGGCAAAATCTTTCGACAAACTATCCTATGACCATTATGGCAAAATTTTTCGACATACAATACTATGACTTTTTTTCATAACATTTTCGACATACAATACTATGACTTTTTTTGGGAAAATTTTTCTACATACTATATTATGACTTTTTTTACAAACTTTTTCGACATACTATACTATGATTTTTTTTTGGCGAAATTTTTCGACATACTATACTATGACTTTTTTTTAATAAAATTTTCGACATACTATACTATGACTTTTTTTTAAGAACATTTTCGACATACTATACTATGACTTTTTTTGGCAAAATCTTTCGACATACTATACTTTGACTTTTTTGGCAAAATTTTTCGACATACAATACTATGATTTTTTTTCATACATTTTCGACATACTGTACTATGACTTTTTTTTGGGAAAATCTTTCGACATACTGTACTATGACTTTTTTTTGGGAAAATCTTTCGAGATACTATACTATGACTTTTTTTGGCGAAAGTTTTCGACATACTATACTATGACTTTTTTACAAAATTTTTTGACACACTATACTATGATTTTTTTTCGTAAAATTGCTCGACTTACTAAACTATTATTTTTTTTTGGCGAAATTTTTCGACATACTATACTATGACTTTTTCATAAAATTTTCGACATACAATACTATGACTTTTTTGGCAAAATTTTTCGACATACAATACTATGACTTTTTTTCATAAAATTGACATACAATACTATGACTTTTTTCATAACATTTTCGACATTCTATACTATGACTTTTTTTTGGCAAAGATTTTCGACATACAATACTATTACTTTTTTTCATAAAATTTTCGACAAACAATACTATGACTTTTTTTTCGTAAAATTTTCGACATACAATACTATGACTTTTTTTCATAACATTTTCGACATATAATACTATGACTTTTTTTCATAACATTTTCGACATACAATACTATGAATTTTTTTCATAACATTTTCGACATACAATAATATGACTTTTTTTCATAACATTTTCGACATACAATACTATGACTTTTTTTCATAACATTTTCGACATACTATACTATGACTTTTTTAGGCAAAAATCATTCGATATACTATAATATGATTTTTTTTTGCAAAATTTTTCTACATACTATACTGACTTTTTTTGGGAGCATTTATCAAGATTCTATACTATGACTTTTTTTGGGAAAATTTTTCTACATACTATATTATGACTTTTTTTACAAACTTTTTCGACATACTATACTATGATTTTTTTTGGGCGAAATTTTTCGACATACTATACTATGACTTTTTTTCATAAAATTTTCGACATACTGTACTATGACTTTTTTTTAAGAACATTTTCGACATACTATACTATGACTTTTTTTGGCAAAATTTTTCGACATACAATACTATGATTTTTTTTCATACATTTTCGACATACTGTACTATGACTTTTTTTTGGAAAATCTTTCGACATACTGTACTATGACTTTTTTTTGGGAAAATCTTTAGACATACTATACTATGACTTTTTTTGGCGAAAGTTTTAGACATACTATACTATGACTTTTTTACAAAAATTTTCGACACACTATACTATGATTTTTTTTCTTAAAATTGTTCGACTTACTATACCATGACTTTTTTTTGGCGAAATTTTTCGACATACTATACTATGACTTTTTTTCATAAAATTTTCGACATACAATACTATGACTTTTTTGGCAAAATTTTTCGACATACAATACTATGACTTTTTTTCATAAAATTTTCGACATACAATACTATGACTTTTTTTCATAACATTTTCGACATTCTATACTATGACTTTTTTTTGGCAAAGATTTTCGACATACAATACTATGACTTTTTTTCATAAAATTTTCGACAAAAAACTGACTTTTTTTGGCAAAATCTTTCGACAAACTATACTATGACCATTATGGCAAAATTTTTCGACATACAATACTATGACTTTTTTTCATAACATTTTCGACATACAATACTATGACTTTTTTTCTAAACATTTTCGACATACTATGCCTTTTTTTGGGAGCATTTATCAAGATTCTATACTATGACTTTTTTTGGGAAAATTTTTCTACATACTATATTATGACTTTTTTTACAAACTTTTTCGACATACTATACTATGATTTTTTTTTGGCGAAATTTTTCGACATACTATACTATGACTTTTTTTTAATAAAATTTTCGACATACTATACTATGACTTTTTTTTAAGAACATTTTCGACATACTATACTATGACTTTTTTTGGCAAAATCTTTCGACATACTATACTATGACTTTTGGCAAAATTTTTCGACATACAATACTATGATTTTTTTTCATACATTTTCGACATACTGTACTATGACTTTTTTTTGGGAAAATCTTTCGACATACTGTACTATGACTTTTTTTTGGGAAAATCTTTCGAGATACTATACTATGACTTTTTTTGGCGAAAGTTTTCGACATACTATACTATGACTTCTTTACAAAATTTTTTGACACACTATACTATGATTTTTTTTCGTAAAATTGTTCGACTTACTATACTATTATTTTTTTTTGGCGAAATTTTTCGACATACTATACTATGACTTTTTTTCATAAAATTTTCGACAAAAAACTATGACTTTTTTTGGCAAAATCTTTCGACAAACTATCCTATGACCATTATGGCAAAATTTTTCGACATACAATAGAATGATTTTTTTTCGTAAAATTGTTCGACTTACTATACCATGACTTTTTTTTGGCGAAATTTTTCGACATACTATACTATGACTTTTTTTCATAAAATTTCGACATACAATACTATGACTTTTTTTGGCAAAATCTTTCGACATACTATACTATGACTTTTTTGGCAAAATTTTTCGACATACAATACTATGATTTTTTTTCATACATTTTCGACATACTGTACTATGACTTTTTTTTGGGAAAATCTTTCGAGATACTATACTATGACTTTTTTTGGCGAAAGTTTTCGACATACTATACTATGACTTTTTTACAAAATTTTTTGACACACTATACTATGATTTTTTTTCGTAAAATTGTTCGACTTACTATACTATTATTTTTTTTTGGCGAAATTTTTCGACATACTATACTATGACTTTTTCATAAAATTTTCGACATACAATACTATGACTTTTTTGGCAAAATTTTTCGACATACAATACTATGACTTTTTTTCATAAAATTTTGACATACAATACTATGACTTTTTTTCATAACATTTTCGACATTCTATACTATGACTTTTTTTTGGCAAAGATTTTCGACATACAATACTATTACTTTTTTTCATAAAATTTTTCGACAAACAATACTATGACTTTTTTTCGTAAAATTTTCGACATACAATACTATGACTTTTTTTCATAACATTTTCGACATATAATACTATGACTTTTTTTCATAACATTTTCGACATACAATACTATGACTTTTTTTCATAACATTTTCGACATACAATAATATGACTTTTTTTCATAACATTTTCGACATACAATACTATGACTTTTTTTCATAACATTTTCGACATACTATACTATGACTTTTTAGGCAAAAATCTTTCGATATACTATAATATGAATTTTTTTTGCAAAATTTTTCTACATACTATACTGACTTTTTTTGGGAGCATTTATCAAGATTCTATACTATGACTTTTTTTGGGAAAATTTTTCTACATACTATATTATGACTTTTTTTACAAACTTTTTCGACATACTATACTATGATTTTTTTTGGGCGAAATTTTTCGACATACTATACTATGACTTTTTTTCATAAAATTTTCGACATACTATACTATGACTTTTTTTTAAGAACATTTTCGACATACTATACTATGACTTTTTTTGGCAAAATTTTTCGACATACAATACTATGATTTTTTTTCATACATTTTCGACATACTGTACTATGACTTTTTTTTGGAAAATCTTTCGACATACTGTACTATGACTTTTTTTTGGGAAAATCTTTAGACATACTATACTATGACTTTTTTTGGCGAAAGTTTTAGACATACTATACTATGACTTTTTTACAAAAATTTTCGACACACTATACTATGATTTTTTTTCTTAAAATTGTTCGACTTACTATACCATGACTTTTTTTTGGCGAAATTTTTCGACATACTATACTATGACTTTTTTTCATAAAATTTTCGACATACAATACTATGACTTTTTTTCATAAGATTTTCGACATTCTATACTATGACTTTTTTTTGGCAAAGATTTTCGACATACAATACTATGACTTTTTTTCATAAAATTTTCGACAAAAAACTGACTTTTTTTGGCAAAATCTTTCGACAAACTATCCTATGACCATTATGGCAAAATTTTTCGACATACAATACTATGACTTTTTTTCATAACATTTTCGACATACAATACTATGACTTTTTTTCATAACATTTTCGACATACTATGACTTTTTTTGGGAGCATTTATCAAGATTCTATACTATGACTTTTTTTGGGAAAATTTTTCGACATACTATACTATGACTTTTTTTTAATAAAATTTTCGACATACTATACTATGACTTTTTTTTAAGAACATTTTCGACATACTATACTATGACTTTTTTTGGCAAAATCTTTCGACATACTATACTTTGACTTTTTTGGCAAAATTTTTCGACATACAATACTATGATTTTTTTTCATACATTTTCGACATACTGTACTATGACTTTTTTTTGGGAAAATCTTTCGACATACTGTACTATGACTTTTTTTGGGGAAAATCTTTCGAGATACTATACTATGACTTTTTTTGGCGAAAGTTTTCGACATACTATACTATGACTTTTTTACAAAATTTTTTGACACACTATACTATGATTTTTTTTCGTAAAATTGCTCGACTTACTAAACTATTATTTTTTTTTGGCGAAATTTTTCGACATACTATACTATGACTTTTTTTCATAAAATTGACATACAATACTATGACTTTTTTTCATAACATTTTCGACATTCTATACTATGACTTTTTTTTGGCAAAGATTTTCGACATACAATACTATTACTTTTTTTCATAAAATTTTCGACAAACAATACTATGACTTTTTTTTCGTAAAATTTTCGACATACAATACTATGACTTTTTTTCATAACATTTTCGACATATAATACTATGACTTTTTTTCATAACATTTTCGACATACAATACTATGAATTTTTTTCATAACATTTTCGACATACAATAATATGACTTTTTTTCATAACATTTTCGACATACAATACTATGACTTTTTTTCATAACATTTTCGACATACTATACTATGACTTTTTTAGGCAAAAATCATTCGATATACTATAATATGAATTTTTTTTGCAAAATTTTTCTACATACTATACTGACTTTTTTTGGGAGCATTTATCAAGATTCTATACTATGACTTTTTTTGGGAAAATTTTTCTACATACTATATTATGACTTTTTTTACAAACTTTTTCGACATACTATACTATGATTTTTTTTGGGCGAAATTTTTCGACATACTATACTATGACTTTTTTTCATAAAATTTTCGACATACTGTACTATGACTTTTTTTTAAGAACATTTTCGACATACTATACTATGACTTTTTTTGGCAAAATTTTTCGACATACAATACTATGACTTTTTTTCATACATTTTCGACATACTGTACTATGACTTTTTTTTGGAAAATCTTTCGACATACTGTACTATGACTTTTTTTTGGGAAAATCTTTAGACATACTATACTATGACTTTTTTTGGCGAAAGTTTTAGACATACTATACTATGACTTTTTTACAAAAATTTTCGACACACTATACTATGATTTTTTTTCTTAAAATTGTTCGACTTACTATACCATGACTTTTTTTTGGCGAAATTTTTCGACATACTATACTATGACTTTTTTTCATAAAATTTTCGACATACAATACTATGACTTTTTTGGCAAAATTTTTCGACATACAATACTATGACTTTTTTTCATAAAATTTTCGACATACAATACTATGACTTTTTTTCATAACATTTTCGACATTCTATACTATGACTTTTTTTTGGCAAAGATTTTCGACATACAATACTATGACTTTTTTTCATAAAATTTTCGACAAAAAACTATGACTTTTTTTGGCAAAATCTTTCGACAAACTATACTATGACCATTATGGCAAAATTTTTCGACATACAATACTATGACTTTTTTTCATAACATTTTCGACATACAATACTATGACTTTTTTTCTAAACATTTTCGACATACTATGACTTTTTTTGGGAGCATTTATCAAGATTCTATACTATGACTTTTTTTGGGAAAATTTTTCTACATACTATATTATGACTTTTTTTACAAACTTTTTCGACATACTATACTATGATTTTTTTTTGGCGAAATTTTTCGACATACTATACTATGACTTTTTTTTAATAAAATTTTCGACATACTATACTATGACTTTTTTTTAAGAACATTTTCGACATACTATACTATGACTTTTTGGCAAAATCTTTCGACATACTATACTATGACTTTTGGCAAAATTTTTCGACATACAATACTATGATTTTTTTTCATACATTTTCGACATACTGTACTATGACTTTTTTTTGGGAAAATCTTTCGACATACTGTACTATGACTTTTTTTTGGGAAAATCTTTCGAGATACTATACTATGACTTTTTTTGGCGAAAGTTTTCGACATACTATACTATGACTTTTTTACAAAATTTTTTGACACACTATACTATGATTTTTTTTCGTAAAATTGTTCGACTTACTATACTATTATTTTTTTTTGGCGAAATTTTTCGACATACTATACTATGACTTTTTTTCATAAAATTTTCGACAAAAAACTATGACTTTTTTTGGCAAAATCTTTCGAGAAACTATCCTATGACCATTATGGCAAAATTTTTCGACATACAATACTATGACTTTTTTTCATAACATTTTCGACATACAATACTATGACTTTTTTTCATAACATTTTCGACATACTATGACTTTTTTTGGGAGCATTTATCAAGATTCTATACTATGACTTTTTTTGGGAAAATTTTTCTACATACTATATTATGACTTTTTTTACAAACTTTTTCGACATACTATACTATGATTTTTTTTTGGCGAAATTTTTCGACATACTATACTATGACTTTTTTTTAATAAAATTTTCGACATACTATACTATGACTTTTTTTTAAGAACATTTTCGACATACTATACTATGACTTTTTGTCAAAATCTTTCGACATACTATACTATGACTTTTTTGGCAAAATTTTTCGACATACAATACTATGATTTTTTTTCATACATTTTCGACATACTGTACTATGACTTTTTTTTGGGAAAATCTTTCGACATACTGTACTATGACTTTTTTTTGGGAAATCTTTCGAGATACTATACTATGACTTTTTTGGCAAAATTTTTCGACATACAATACTATGACTTTTTTTCATAAAATTGACATACAATACTATGACTTTTTTTTTCATAACATTTTCGACATTCTATACTATGACTTTTTTTTGGCAAAGATTTTCGACATACAATACTATTACTTTTTTTCATAAAATTTTCGACAAACAATACTATGACTTTTTTTTCGTAAAATTTTCGACATACAATACTATGACTTTTTTTCATAACATTTTCGACATATAATACTATGACTTTTTTTCATAACATTTTCGACATACAATACTATGAATTTTTTTCATAACATTTTCGACATACAATAATATGAATTTTTTTCATAACATTTTCGACATACAATACTATGACTTTTTTTCATAACATTTTCGACATACTATACTATGACTTTTTTAGGCAAAAATCATTCGATATACTATAATATGAATTTTTTTTGCAAAATTTTTCTACATACTATACTGACTTTTTTTGGGAGCATTTATCAAGATTCTATACTATGACTTTTTTTGGGAAAATTTTTCTACATACTATATTATGACTTTTTTTACAAACTTTTTCGACATACTATACTATGATTTTTTTTGGGCGAAATTTTTCGACATACTATACTATGACTTTTTTTCATAAAATTTTCGACATACTGTACTATGACTTTTTTTTAAGAACATTTTCGACATACTATACTATGACTTTTTTTGGCAAAATTTTTCGACATACAATACTATGATTTTTTTTCATACATTTTGGACATACTGTACTATGACTTTTTTTTGGAAAATCTTTCGACATACTGTACTATGACTTTTTTTTGGGAAAATCTTTAGACATACTATACTATGACTTTTTTTGGCGAAAGTTTTAGACATACTATACTATGACTTTTTTACAAAAATTTTCGACACACTATACTATGATTTTTTTTCTTAAAATTGTTCGACTTACTATACCATGACTTTTTTTGGGCGAAATTTTTCGACATACTATACTATGACTTTTTTTCATAAAATTTTCGACATACAATACTATGACTTTTTTTCATAAAATTTTCGACATACAATACTATGACTTTTTTTCATAACATTTTCGACATTCTATACTATGACTTTTTTTTGGCAAAGATTTTCGACATACAATACTATGACTTTTTTTCATAAAATTTTCGACAAAAAACTGACTTTTTTTGGCAAAATCTTTCGACAAACTATACTATGACAATTATGGCAAAATTTTTCGACATACAATACTATGACTTTTTTTCATAACATTTTCGACATACAATACTATGACTTTTTTTCATAACATTTTCGACATACTATGACTTTTTTTGGGAGCATTTATCAAGATTCTATACTATGACTTTTTTTGGGAAAATTTTTCTACATACTATATTATGACTTTTTACAAACTTTTTCGACATACTATACTATGATTTTTTTTTGGCGAAATTTTTCGACATACTATACAATGACTTTTTTTTAATAAAATTTTCGACATACTATACTATGACTTTTTTTTAAGAACATTTTCGACATACTATACTATGACTTTTTTTGGCAAAATCTTTCGACATACTATACTATGACTTTTTTTCATAACATTTTCGACATACTATACTATGACTTTTTAGGCAAAAATCTTTCGATATACTATAATATGAATTTTTTTTGCAAAATTTTTCTACATACTATACTGACTTTTTTTGGGAGCATTTATCAAGATTCTATACTATGACTTTTTTTGGGAAAATTTTTCTACATACTATATTATGACTTTTTTTACAAACTTTTTCGACATACTATACTATGATTTTTTTTTGGCGAAATTTTTCGACATACTATACTATGACTTTTTTTTAATAAAATTTTCGACATACTATACTATGACTTTTTTTTAAGAACATTTTCGACATACTATACTATGACTTTTTTTGGCAAAATCTTTCGACATACTATACTATGACTTTTTTGGCAAAATTTTTCGACATACAATACTATGATTTTTTTTCATACATTTTCGACATACTGTACTATGACTTTTTTTTGGGAAAATCTTTCGACATACTGTACTATGACTTTTTTTTGGGAAAATCTTTCGAGATACTATACTATGACTTTTTTTGGCGAAAGTTTTCGACATACTATACTATGACTTTTTTACAAAAATTTTTGACACACTATACTATGACTTTTTTTCGTAAAATTGCTCGACTTACTAAACTATTATTTTTTTTTGGCGAAATTTTTCGACATACTATACTATGACTTTTTTTCATAAAATTTTCGACATACAATACTATGACTTTTTTGGCAAAATTTTTCGACATACAATACTATGACTTTTTTTCATAAAATTGACATACAATACTATGACTTTTTTTCATAACATTTTCGACATTCTATACTATGACTTTTTTTTGGCAAAGATTTTCGACATACAATACTATTACTTTTTTTCATAAAATTTTCGACAAACAATACTATGACTTTTTTTTCGTAAAAATTTTCGACATACAATACTATGACTTTTTTTCATAACATTTTCGACATATAATACTATGACTTTTTTTCATAACATTTTCGACATACAATACTGAATTTTTTTCATAACATTTTCGACATACAATAATATGACTTTTTTTCATAACATTTTCGACATACAATACTATGACTTTTTTTCATAACATTTTCGACATACTATACAATGACTTTTTTTTAATAAAATTTTCGAGCTACTATACTATGACTTTTTTTTAAGAACATTTTCGACATACTATACTATGACTTTTTTGGCAAAATCTTTCGACACTATACTATGACTTTTTTAGGCAAAAATCTTTCGATATACTATAATACGAATTTTTTTTGCAAAATTTTTCTACATACTATACTGACTTTTTTTGGGAGCATTTATCAAGATTCTATACTATGACTTTTTTTGGGAAAATTTTTCTACATACTATATTATGACTTTTTTTACAAACTTTTTCGACATACTATACTATGATTTTTTTTGGGCGAAATTTTTCGACATACTATACTATGACTTTTTTTCATAAAATTTTCGACATACTGTACTATGACTTTTTTTTAAGAACATTTTCGACATACTATACTATGACTTTTTTTGGCAAAATTTTTCGACATACAATACTATGATTTTTTTTCATACATTTTGGACATACTGTACTATGACTTTTTTTTGGAAAATCTTTCGACATACTGTACTATGACTTTTTTTTGGGAAAATCTTTAGACATACTATACTATGACTTTTTTTGGCGAAAGTTTTAGACATACTATACTATGACTTTTTTACAAAAATTTTCGACACACTATACTATGATTTTTTTTCTTAAAATTGTTCGACTTACTATACCATGACTTTTTTTTGGCGAAATTTTTCGACATACTATACTATGACTTTTTTTCATAAAATTTTCGACATACAATACTATGACTTTTTTGGCAAAATTTTTCGACATACAATACTATGACTTTTTTTCATAACATTTTCGACATTCTATACTATGACTTTTTTTTGGCAAAGATTTTCGACATACAATACTATTACTTTTTTTCATAAAATTTTCGACAAACAATACTATGACTTTTTTTCGTAAAATTTTCGACATACAATACTATGACTTTTTTTCATAACATTTTCGACATATAATACTATGACTTTTTTTCATAACATTTTCGACATACAATACTATGACTTTTTTTCATAACATTTTCGACATACAATAATATGACTTTTTTTCATAACATTTTCGACATACAATACTATGACTTTTTTTCATAACATTTTCGACATACTATACTATGACTTTTTTAGGCAAAAATCTTTCGATATACTATAATATGAATTTTTTTTGCAAAATTTTTCTACATACTACACTGACTTTTTTTGGGAGCATTTATCAAGATTCTATACTATGACTTTTTTTGGGAAAATTTTTCTACATACTATATTATGACTTTTTTTACAAACTTTTTCGACATACTATACTATGATTTTTTTTGGGCGAAATTTTTCGACATACTATACTATGACTTTTTTTCATAAAATGTTCGACATACTGTACTATGACTTTTTTTTAAGAACATTTTCGACATACTATACTATGATTTTTTTTGGCAAAATTTTTCGACATACAATACTATGATTTTTTTTCATACATTTTGGACATACTGTACTATGACTTTTTTTTGGAAAATCTTTCGACATACTGTACTATGACTTTTTTTTGGGAAAATCTTTAGACATACTATACTATGACTTTTTTTGGCGAAAGTTTTAGACATACTATACTATGACTTTTTTACAAAAATTTTCGACACACTATACTATGATTTTTTTTCTTAAAATTGTTCGACTTACTATACCATGACTTTTTTGGCAAAATTTTTCGACATACAATACTATGACTTTTTTTCATAAAATTTTCGACATACAATACTATGACTTTTTTTCATAACATTTTCGACATTCTATACTATGACTTTTTTTTGGCAAAGATTTTCGACATATAATACTATGACTTTTTTTCATAAAATTTTCGACAAAAAACTATGACTTTTTTTGGCAAAATCTTTCGACAAACTATACTATGACCATTATGGCAAAATTTTTCGACATACAATACTATGACTTTTTTTCATAACATTTTCGACATACAATACTATGACTTTTTTTCTAAACATTTTCGACATACTATGACTTTTTTTGGGAGCATTTATCAAGATTCTATACTATGACTTTTTTTGGGAAAATTTTTCTACATACTATATTATGACTTTTTTTACAAACTTTTTCGACATACTATACTATGATTTTTTTTTGGCGAAATTTTTCGACATACTATACTATGACTTTTTTTTAATAAAATTTTCGACATACTATACTATGACTTTTTTTTAAGAACATTTTCGACATACTATACTATGACTTTTTTTGGCAAAATCTTTCGACATACTATACTATGACTTTTTTGGCAAAATTTTTCGACATACAATACTATGATTTTTTTTCATACATTTTCGACATACTGTACTATGACTTTTTTTTGGGAAAATATTTCGACATACTGTACTATGACTTTTTTTTGGGAAAATATTTCGAGATACTATACTATGACTTTTTTTGGCGAAAGTTTTCGACATACTATACTATGACTTTTTTACAAAATTTTTTGACACACTATACTATGATTTTTTTTCGTAAAATTGTTCGACTTACTATACTATTATTTTTTTTTGGCGAAATTTTTCGACATACTATACTATGACTTTTTTTCATAAAATTTTCGACATTCAATACTATGACTTTTTTGGCAAAATTTTTCGACATACAATACTATGACTTTTTTTCATAAAATTTTGACATACAATACTATGACTTTTTTTCATAACATTTTCGACATTCTATACTATGACTTTTTTTTGGCAAAGATTTTCGACATACAATACTATTACTTTTTTTCATAAAATTTTCGACAAACAATACTATGACTTTTTTTCGTAAAATTTTCGACATACAATACTATGACTTTTTTTCATAACATTTTCGACATATAATACTATGACTTTTTTTCATAACATTTTCGACATACAATACTATGACTTTTTTTCATAACATTTTCGACATACAATAATATGACTTTTTTTCATAACATTTTCGACATACAATACTATGACTTTTTTTCATAACATTTTCGACATACTATACTATGACTTTTTTAGGCAAAAATCTTTCGATATACTATAATATGAATTTTGTTTGCAAAATTTTTCTACATACTACACTGACTTTTTTTGGGAGCATTTATCAAGATTCTATACTATGACTTTTTTTGGGAAAATTTTTCTACATACTATATTATGACTTTTTTTACAAACTTTTTCGACATACTATACTATGATTTTTTTTTCTGGCGAAATTTTTCGACATACTATACTATGACTTTTTTTCATAAAATTTTCGACATACTATACTATGACTTTTTTTTAAGAACATTTTCGACATACTATACTATGACTTTTTTTGGCAAAATTTTTCGACATACAATACTATGATTTTTTTTCCTACATTTTCGACATACTGTACTATGACTTTTTTTTGGAAAATCTTTCGACATGTGTACTTACTGACTTTTTTTTGCGAATCGCATACTATACTATGACTTTTTTCATAAAATTTTCGACGTACAATACTATGACTTTTTTGGCAAAATTTTTCGACATACAATACTATGACTTTTTTTTCATAAAATTTTCGACATACAATACTATGACTTTTTTTCATAACATTTTCGACATTCTATACTATGAATTTTTTTTGGCAAAGATTTTCGGACATACAATACTAAGACTTTTTTTCATAAATTTTCGACAAACAATACTATGACTTTTTTTCGTAAAATTTTCGACAATACAATACTATGACTTTTTTTTGGCAAAGATTTTCGACATACAATACTTTTTTTCGTAAAATTTCGTACAATACTATGACTTTTTTTCATAACATTTTCGACATATAATACTGACTTTTTTCATAACATTTTCGACATACAATACTATGACTTTTTTTCATAACATTTTCGACATACAATACTATGACTTTTTTTAATAACATTTTCGACATACAATACTATGACTTTTTTTCATAACATTTTCGACATACTATACTATGACTTTTTTAGGCAAAATCTTTCGATATACTATAATATGAATTTTTTTTGCAAAATTTTTCTACATACTATACTATGACTTTTTTTGTGAGCATTTATCAAGATTCTATACTATGACTTTTTTTGGGAAAATTTTTCCACATACTATATTATGACTTTTTTTTACAAACTTTTTCGACATACTATACTATGACTTTTTTTTGGCGAAATTTTTCGACATACTATACTATGACTTTTTTTCATAAAATTTTGACATACTATACTATGACTTTTTTTTAAAAATTTTCGACATACATACTATGACTTTTTTTGCAATTTTCGACATACAATACTATGATTTTTTTTCAATTTTCGACAACTTACTATGACTTTTTTTTGAATTTTCGACATACTTACTATGACTTTTTGGGAAATTTTTGACATACTATACTATGACTTTTTTTCAAATTTTGACATACTATACTATGACTTTTTTAAAATTTTTGACAACATATTGATTTTTTTTCTAAAATTTTCGACTTACTATACTATTATTTTTTTTTCAAATTTTTCGACATACTATACTATGACTTTTTCATAAAATTTTGATACAATACTATGACTTTTTTGGAAAAATTTTCGACATACAATACTATGACTTTTTTTTCATAAAATTTTACATAAATACTATGACTTTTTTTCATAACATTTTCGACATTCTATACTATGACTTTTTTTGCAAAGATTTTCGACATACAATACTATTACTTTTTTTCATAAAATTTTCGACAAACAATACTATGACTTTTTTTCGTAAAATTTTCGACATACAATACTATGACTTTTTTTCATAACATTTTCGACATAATACTATGACTTTTTTCATAACATTTTCGACATACAATACTATGACTTTTTTTCATAACATTTTCGACATACAATAATATGACTTTTTTTCATAACATTTTCGACATAAAATACTATGACTTTTTTTCATAACATTTTTGACATACTATACTATGACTTTTTAGGCAAAAATCTTTCGATATACTATAATATGAATTTTTTTTGCAAAATTTTTCTACATACTATACTGACTTTTTTTGGGAGCATTTATCAAGATTCTATACTATGACTTTTTTTGGGAAAATTTTTCTACATACTATATTATGACTTTTTTTACAAACTTTTTCGACATACTATACTATGATTTTTTTTGGGCGAAATTTTTCGACATACTATACTATGACTTTTTTTCATAAAATTTTCGACATACTATACTATGACTTTTTTTTAAGAACATTTTCGACATACTATACTATGACTTTTTTTGGCAAAATTTTTCGACATACAATACTATGATTTTTTTTCATACATTTTCGACATACTGTACTATGACTTTTTTTTGGAAAATCTTTCGACATACTGTACTATGACTTTTTTTTGGGAAAATCTTTAGACATACTATACTATGACTTTTTTTGGCGAAAGTTTTAGACATACTATACTATGACTTTTTTACAAAAATTTTCGACACACTATACTATGATTTTTTTTCTTAAAATTGTTCGACTTACTATACCATGACTTTTTTTTGGCGAAATTTTTCGACATACTATACTATGACTTTTTTTCATAAAATTTTCGACATACAATACTATGACTTTTTTGGCAAAATTTTTCGACATACAATACTATGACTTTTTTTCATAAAATTTTCGACATACAATACTATGACTTTTTTTCATAACATTTTCGACATTCTATACTATGACTTTTTTTTGGCAAAGATTTTCGACATACAATACTATGACTTTTTTTCATAAAATTTTCGACAAAAAACTATGACTTTTTTTGGCAAAATCTTTCGACAAACTATCCTATGACCATTATGGCAAAATTTTTCGACATACAATACTATGACTTTTTTTCATAACATTTTCGACATACAATACTATGACTTTTTTTCATAACATTTTCGACATACTATGACTTTTTTTGTGAGCATTTATCAAGATTCTATACTATGACTTTTTTTGGGAAAATTTTTCTACATACTATATTATGACTTTTTTTACAAACTTTTTCGACATACTATACTATGATTTTTTTTTGGCGAAATTTTTCGACATACTATACTATGACTTTTTTTTAATAAAATTTTCGACATACTATACTATGACTTTTTTTTAAGAACATTTTCGACATACTATACTATGACTTTTTTTGGCAAAATCTTTCGACATACTATACTATGACTTTTTTGGCAAAATTTTTCGACATACAATACTATGATTTTTTTTCATACATTTTCGACATACTGTACTATGACTTTTTTTTGGGAAAATCTTTCGACATACTGTACTATGACTTTTTTTTGGGAAAATCTTTCGAGATACTATACTATGACTTTTTTTGGCGAAAGTTTTCGACATACTATACTATGACTTTTTTACAAAATTTTTTGACACACTATACTATGATTTTTTTTCGTAAAATTGCTCGACTTACTAAACTATTATTTTTTTTTGGCGAAATTTTTCGACATACTATACTATGACTTTTTTTCATAAAATTTTCGACATACAATACTATGACTTTTTTGGCAAAATTTTTCGACATAAAATACTATGACTTTTTTTCATAAAATTGACATACAATACTATGACTTTTTTTCATAACATTTTCAACATTCTATACTATGACTTTTTTTTGGCAAAGATTTTCGACATACAATACTATTACTTTTTTTCATAAAATTTTCGACAAACAATACTATGACTTTTTTTTCGTAAAATTTTCGACATACAATACTATGACTTTTTTTCATAACATTTTCGACATATAATACTATGACTTTTTTTCATAACATTTTCGACATACAATACTATGACTTTTTTTCATAACATTTTCGACATACTATACTATGACTTTTTTAGGCAAAAATCATTCGATATACTATAATATGAATTTTTTTTGCAAAATTTTTCTACATACTATACTATGACTTTTTTTGGGAGCATTTATCAAGATTCTATACTATGACTTTTTTTGGGAAAATTTTTCTACATACTATATTATGACTTTTTTTACAAACTTTTTCGACATACTATACTATGATTTTTTTTGGGCGAAATTTTTCGACATACTATACTATGACTTTTTTTGGCAAAATTTTTCGACATACAATACTATGATTATTTTTCATACATTTTCGACATACTGTACTATGACTTTTTTTTGGAAAATCTTTCGACATACTGTACTATGACTTTTTTTTGGGAAAATCTTTAGACATACTATACTATGACTTTTTTTGGCGAAAGTTTTAGACATACTATACTATGACTTTTTTTCATAAAATTTTCGACATACAATACTATGACTTTTTTGGCAAAATTTTTCGACACAATACTATGACTTTTTTTCATAAAATTTTCGACATACAATACTATGACTTTTTTTCATAACATTTTCGACATTCTATACTATGACTTTTTTTTGGCAAAGATTTTCGACATAGAATACTATGACTTTTTTTCATAAAATTTTCGACAAAAAAATATGACTTTTTTTGGCAAAATCTTTCGACAAACTATACTATGACCATTATGGCAAAATTTTTCGACATACAATACTATGACTTTTTTTCATAACATTTTCGACATACAATACTATGACTTTTTTTCATAACATTTTCGACATACTATGACTTTTTTTGGGAGCATTTATCAAGATTCTATACTATGACTTTTTTTGGGAAAATTTTTCTACATACTATATTATGACTTTTTTTACAAACTTTTTCGACATACTATACTATGATTTTTTTTTGGCGAAATTTTTCGACATACTATACAATGACTTTTTTTTAATAAAATTTTCGACATACTATACTATGACTTTTTTTTAAGAACATTTTCGACATACTATACTATGACTTTTTTTGGCAAAATCTTTCGACATACTATACTATGACTTTTTTAGGCAAAAATCTTTCGATATACTATAATATGAATTTTTTTTGCAAAATTTTTCTACATACTATACTGACTTTTTTTGGGAGCATTTATCAAGATTCTATACTATGACTTTTTTTGGGAAAATTTTTCTACATACTATATTATGACTTTTTTTACAAACTTTTTCGACATACTATACTATGATTTTTTTTGGGCGAAATTTTTCGACATACTATACTATGACTTTTTTTCATAAAATTTTCGACATACTGTACTATGACTTTTTTTTAAGAACATTTTCGACATACTATACTATGACTTTTTTTGGCAAAATTTTTCGACATACAATACTATGATTTTTTTTCATACATTTTGGACATACTGTACTATGACTTTTTTTTGGAAAATCTTTCGACATACTGTACTATGACTTTTTTTTGGGAAAATCTTTAGACATACTATACTATGACTTTTTTTGGCGAAAGTTTTAGACATACTATACTATGACTTTTTTACAAAAATTTTCGACACACTATACTATGATTTTTTTTCTTAAAATTGTTCGACTTACTATACCATGACTTTTTTTTGGCGAAATTTTTCGACATACAATACTATGACTTTTTTGGCAAAATTTTTCGACATACAATACTATGACTTTTTTTCATAAAATTTTCGACATACAATACTATGACTTTTTTTCATAACATTTTCGACATTCTATACTAGGACTTTTTTTTGGCAAAGATTTTCGACATACAATACTATGACTTTTTTTCATAAAATTTTCGACAAAAAACTATGACTTTTTTTGGCAAAATCTTTCGACAAACTATACTATGACCATTATGGCAAAATTTTTCGACATACAATACTATGACTTTTTTTCATAACATTTTCGACATACAATACTATGACTTTTTTTCATAACATTTTTGACATACTATGACTTTTTTTGGGAGCATTTATCAAGATTCTATACTATGACTTTTTTTGGGAAAATTTTTCTACATACTTTATTATGACTTTTTTTTACAAACTTTTTCGACATACTATACTATGATTTTTTTTTGGCGAAATTTTTCGACATACTATACTATGACTTTTTTTTAATAAAATTTTCGACATACTATACTATGACTTTTTTTTAAGAACATTTTCGACATACTATACTATGACTTTTTTTGGCAAAATCTTTCGACATACTATACTATGACTTTTTTGGCAAAATTTTTCGACATACAATACTATGATTTTTTTTCATACATTTTCGACATACTGTACTATGACTTTTTTTTGGGAAAATCTTTCGACATACTGTACTATGACTTTTTTTTGGGAAAATCTTTCGAGATACTATACTATGACTTTTTTTGGCGAAAGTTTTCGACATACTATACTATGACTTTTTTACAAAATTTTTTGACACACTATACTATGATTTTTTTTCGTAAAATTGTTCGACTTACTATACTATTATTTTTTTTTGGCGAAATTTTTCGACATACTATACTATGACTTTTTCATAAAATTTTCGACATTCAATACTATGACTTTTTTGGCAAAATTTTTCGACATACAATACTATGACTTTTTTTCATAAAATTGACATACAATACTATGACTTTTTTTCATAACATTTTCGACATTCTATACTATGACTTTTTTTTGGCAAAGATTTTCGACATACAATACTATTACTTTTTTTAATAAAATTTTCGACAAACAATACTATGACTTTTTTTCGTAAAATTTTCGACATACAATACTATGACTTTTTTTCATAACATTTTCGACATATAATACTATGACTTTTTTTCATAACATTTTCGACATACAATACTATGACTTTTTTTCATAACATTTTCGACATACAATAATATGACTTTTTTTCATAACATTTTCGACATACAATACTATGACTTTTTTTCATAACATTTTCGACATACTATACTATGACTTTTTTAGGCAAAAATCTTTCGATATACTATAATATGAATTTTTTTTGCAAAATTTTTCTACATACTACACTGACTTTTTTTGGGAGCATTTATCAAGATTCTATACTATGACTTTTTTTGGGAAAATTTTTCTACATACTATATTATGACTTTTTTTACAAACTTTTTCGACATACTATACTATGATTTTTTTTGGGCGAAATTTTTCGACATACTATACTATGACTTTTTTTCATAAAATTTTCGACATACTATACTGACTTTTTTTTAAGAACATTTTCGACATACTATACTATGACTTTTTTTGGCAAAATTTTTCGACATACAATACTATGATTTTTTTTCATACATTTTGGACATACTGTACTATGACTTTTTTTTGGAAAATCTTTCGACATACTGTACTATGACTTTTTTTTGGGAAAATCTTTAGACATACTATACTATGACTTTTTTTGGCGAAAGTTTTAGACATACTATACTATGACTTTTTTACAAAAATTTTCGACACACTATACTATGATTTTTTTTCTTAAAATTGTTCGACTTACTATACCATGACTTTTTTTTGGCGAAATTTTTCGACATACTATACTATGACTTTTTTTCATAAAATTTTCGACATACAATACTATGACTTTTTTGGCAAAATTTTTCGACATACTATACTATGACTTTTTTTCATAAAATTTTCGACATACAATACTATGACTTTTTTTCATAACATTTTCGACATTCTATACTATGACTTTTTTTTGGCAAAGATTTTCGACATACAATACTATGACTTTTTTTCATAAAATTTTCGACAAAAAACTATGACTTTTTTTGGCAAAATCTTTCGACAAACATGACCATTATGGCAAAATTTTTCTACATACTATATTATGACTTTTTTTACAAACTTTTTCGACATACTATACTATGATTTTTTTTTGGCGAAATTTTTCGACATACTATACTATGACTTTTTTTTAATAAAATTTTCGACATACTATACTATGACTTTTTTTTAAGAACATTTTCGACATACTATACTATGACTTTTTTTGGCAAAATCTTTCGACATACTCTACTATGACTTTTTTGGCAAAATTTTTCGACATACAATACTATGATTTTTTTTCATACATTTTCGACATACTGTACTATGACTTTTTTTGGGGAAAATCTTTCGACATACTGTACTATGACTTTTTTTTGGGAAAATCTTTCGAGATACTATACTATGATTTTTTTTGGCGAAAGTTTTCGACATACTATATTATGACTTTTTTACAAAATTTTCGACACACTATACTATGACTTTTTTGGCAACATTTTTAGACATACTATACTATGACCTTTTTTTGGCAAAGATTTTCGACATACGACATATGACTTTTTTTGGCAAAATCTTTCGACAAACTATACTATGACTGTTTTGGCAAATTTTTAGACATACAATACTATGACTTTTTTTCATCAAATTTTCGACATACAATACTATGCCTTTTTTTCATCAAATTTTCGACATACAATACTATAACTTTTTTTCATAAAATTTTCGACATACTATTCTGACTTTTTTTGGGCGAAATTTTTCGACATACAATACTATGACTTTTTTTCATAAAATTTCGACATACTATTCTATGACTTTTTTTGGGCGAAATTTTTCGACAAACTATACTATGACTTTTTTTTTTGCAAAGATTTTCATCATACAATACTATGACCTTTTTTTTCATAAAATTTTCGACATACAATACTATGACTTTTTTTCATAAAATTTTCGACATACTTTACTATGACTTTTTTTGGCAAAATTTTGACATACTATACTATGACTTTTTTGGCAAAATTTTTCGACATACAATACTATGTCTTTCTTTTGCCTAAATTTTTCGACATACAATACTATGACTTTTTTCATAAAAATGTTGACATACTATACTATGACTTTTTTTCGGCGAAAATTTTTGGCAAACTATACTATGACTATTTTGGCAAAATTTTTCGACATACAATACTATGACTTTTTTTCATAAAATTTTCGACATACTATACTATGACTTTTTTTGGCAAATTTTTTCGACATACAATACTATGACTTTTTTTCATAACATTTTCGACATACTATACTATGACTTTTTTTGGCAAATTTTTTCGACATACAATACTATGACTATTTTTCATAAAATTTCGACATACAATACTATGACTTTTTTTCATAAAATTTTCGACATACAATACTATGACTTTTTTTGTCAAAATTTTTCGACATACTATACTATGACTTTTTTTGTTAACCTTTTTCGACATACTAAACTGACTTTTTTGGCAATTTTTCGAGATACTATACTATGACTTTTTTTTTGTCAAAATTTTTCGACATACTATACTATGACTTTTTTTCATAACATTTTTCAACATACTATACTATTACTTTTTTTGGCGAAATTTTTCAACCTACTATACTATGATTTTTGTCAAAGATATACTAGTATGACTTTTCCCATGACAGGGGAACTTACTGAATGCTGCTGGTTTCGGCAACAGGAGTCAGCTTACCTCAACAAGGTACACCACCCGAGGTTTTCTCCCTGACCTCCATCCCCACCACAGGAACGCCCAATGTACTCGTCTCCATGGCAACAGAGTCCGCGGAAGCCTTGAAGGCCAAGGCAGCTTTGCAACAGCTGCAGGAGATGTTTTCTCTACCTATAAGAAGGAGCGTATGGAGAGTGACACGTCAACGACGGAGCAGAACGAGAAGCTCCAGGAGTTATGACTTTTTTTTCGTGACATTTTATGACATACTGTACTCCTAAACAATGGCTTAAGGCACATGAGAAATACAATCACTTTCAACTTGACCTGTTGGAAATACCATTCTTGCTATCTCCTGTAGGTTTACATCCTGTATTTTATACTGATGTTCATTAATGTGCTCTGTCCCTATCAATAAAACAAATAAATAACAAAACTGACAAATTTTTCAATGTATTTTCTATGCTTTTACTTCTATTATTTATATACATTTATGCTCCATTTTTTGACATACTATGACTTGGCCCATGACATTTTTCTACATGGTGTAAAATTACTTTTTTTTATGACATTCTATACTATGACTTTTTCCATGACATTTTTTGACAAACTGACTTTTTAGATACTGTCCTATGACTTTTTAATGACATACTATACTACTAAACAATGGCTTAAGACAAATCAGAACTGCGATAACTTAACTTGACCAGTTGCATGACGTATTTTGTCTTTTCTACTTGTGTATTGTATATTTGTATCTGTTGTCTATTGAATCTGTTTATTGTTCCTTATTGTTATTTTATACTGATGTTCATTAACGTGCTCGGCCCCTATCAATTAAACAAATAAATAAAACTGAGTTTTTTCACAATATTTTCAATACTATGACTTTTATGACAATCTATACTATGATCTTTTTCGTGACATTTTTCAACATTCTATACAATTAAATTTTGATGACAATACTATGACTTTTTCATTACATTTTTCGACATACTGTACTATGCTTTTTTTCCATGACTTTTATGATATACTATACTATGAATTTTATAACGTTGACATTGTTCAACATGCTATACCATGACCTTTTCATGACATTTTAACATACTATAAGACTTTTTTATGGCATACTATACTATGATATTTTTGTATTACTCTTTTATGGCGTTCTATACTATGACATTTGTTATGACTTTTTTTTTCGGCATACTATTCTATGATATATTGATGACATTTTTGACATACTATGACTTTTTTCGACATTCTCTACTGACCTTTTCCGACATATTATAGTATGACATTTTTTTAAAGGCTATATTATGACTTTCTTTCATGACGTTCTTTGACATACTATACTATGACTTTTTCATGATATTTTTCGACATACTGTATTATGACTTTTGATATTTTTTGACAAACTGTTAGGGGTGGAAAAAAAATCGATTCAGCTATGTATTACGATTTTTTATTTTTTACGATTTTGAAATTGATTTATTTAATGCCAGAATCGATATATTTGCTTCATTTGAGTCTATGCGGATGTAGAAGGAAGTTACCACTATTTTTGTTGTAGTCAGAGTAACGTGACGTGATATCTATATTCACATAGAGTGAAGTATGGAAACACTTTGGGTTTCACACATTGCAGGAAAAGCAGAGCTAGACATCACGGCTAAAGCTGCATGCTAAAAATCATTACACATAGGTGAATCGATTTTTTTTCCCACCCCTAATAGTTTGTGAAAAAAAATCAAAAGTCATAGTATAGAATGTCGAAAAATATCCGGAAAAAGTCAGTATAGTATGTCAAAAAAAAAAGTCATAACAAATGTCATAGGATAGAACGCCATAAAAGAGTAATACAAAAATATCATACTATAGTATGCCATAAAAAAGTCATATAGTATGTCGAAAAATGTCTTTTTTTCATGACATTTTTGAACATACTATACTTTCACGATATACTATACCATGACATTTTATGACGCATAATATGACTTTTTTGATATATTAATTACCTTTTTGATTGATTTTGATTTTACTATACTATGACTTGTTTTGACATTTTTCGATATACTATATTATGACTTTTTCATTACATATTATACTATGACTATTTCTGACATAATATGACTTTTTTTATGACGTTTTTCGACATACTACACTATTACGTTTTTATGACATACTATACTATGACTTTTCTCTCGACATTTTTAAGACATACTATATTATGATTTTTATATGGCATACTATACTTACTGAAAAAATAATAAAAGTATCAAGACAATATTTTGCTTTACTGGCGTTTCCTTACTCTGAGTTTGTCCAGCATCCTCTGCTCGTCTTCATTCTCGTCTCTGAGGCGGCCGAGCTGCTTCTGATGAGCCTCCTTGTGGTTCTCCAGCTGCTCCTCCAGAATTATCTGGAGGACGGAGATGAAACAACACAAATTACAGACACACAATTATTCAAACATAAAAAAACGTGTCATTTGACTGTTGCAGTTTCCAGCTGTGTACAGACAAGTGTTTTTTTTGTCAAGGCTTCATTCTAGGACCCGTGTTGTTCAGTCTCTATGTGCTGCCACTTGGAAATATTAAAAGGCCGTAAAAATTCTTGGCGTGCTTCTAGATCCTGATTTGAATTTCAAATCTCACATCAGTGATCTCGCTAAAAAAAACGCCTTTTACGGAGACACTGAGAGATTTATGCATGCTTCCATCACTAGCAGGCTCGATTACTGCAATGCTTTTCTTTCTGGTCGACCTAAGAAAGCTATAAATAAGATACAGATTGTATAGAACGCAGCAGCACGTGTACTGACCAAGACCAGAAAGAGAGCACACATCTCACCTGTAGATTTTAAGACCCTTTATTGGTATTCAAATCACTCAATGGACTAGCACCTGAATACTTGAAATGCTCTCAATGTATGCTCCCTCTAGATCCCTCAGGTCCTCCTTTAGTGTTCCCTGGGTGGGGACAAAGACCTACGGGGAGGCGGCTTTTAAGGTCCTGCCAGAAGAGCTGAGGACATCACAATATGTAAATAAAAGAAATCTTAAGACATATCTTACTTATCTTAGCATTCTCTTTATCTTAATCCGTTAAAAACATATTAATGTATTTTAAGCTTTTTATCTACCCTCGCTTACTGTGTTATGTTCATTGTATTGTATTTTTATTGTATTGTTAATCACCTTGTATTGCAATTTTGCACGAAATGCACTATATATATTAATTAAAATAAAGTTTAAGTTTTTTACAGGCCCACCTCTCCTCACCTTGATGTCCTTATCTCCGTCCAGTCTGCTGCTCCCCGCCAACATTGTGTGTCTGAGAACCAACAAAGAAGATAAATGAGCTCCTTAAATGAGCAGTAATTTCAGCTTCTGAAGTTCTGGACATCAGAGATAATGATATTCTGGGGAAATCACACCGAATGACGTCTGAATGTCCATGACTATTACTGACCATATCCTATAATTTCATGAATTTTCAAGAAGTTCATAACGAAGGTAAGGAGACCACTGAATTTAAAATATTGTGTACGCTTTCAATGTTCAACAACATTAAACACACCGCAGCAGGTATTGAGAAAGAATATCCTACCTCAGAGCTTCAGCACAGAGAAGATGTCGTCTCAGATGGTCTGTACAACGTTGCTCTTCTTCCCAGATGTCATCCGTTGAGGCCGCATATCTAAAAGTGTGTGACAAATACAAACACCTTTCTTAAAATGTCACACAAATGACAGTTAAAGTAAAAACCATACAACAATAAACTCTAGTTTTGCCTTACCTTGCGTCATTCAGGTGAATTTGACTGCAGGATCATTTCGCCTGTGCAGATGTTAGCTAGCTGTAAGCTTGTTAGCAACGGACGCAGCAACCATGTGTTTGTTTGTTCGGCAGAGAGTGTCAGTGAGCCGGGGATGATGTGTCAGATCTGTACAGAGCACTGGAACAAAAACACTGACACATCAACGAAGGTATGATAATAACATCCAAAACACGAGATTCATTCGCAGTGGTTTACATACTGCCAACTGAAGAAGCAGCACAAGTCCACCACATACAGTATATAGGGAACTGAAAGTTGCCCACAAGCATGCTTGTGCCTTTCATACTCAAACAGAAATGTATACGAAAGTGTGTGCTAGACCACACTACTATTATAACATATGCATCAAACTGTGTAAACATCCAACAACTACAAGATTTGACCACGTCTGAAACACATATACAGTAAAATATACATTTTTATAGGCCTACAGAAAAAAAAAAAAACATCTGCGTATGTATTGAGGAAGTGGATCAGCTGATTGATCGCGGAAGCTAGATTACCGGTAGATACACTGTCGCACCCATTCATTTTTAAAGAGAAACAGTTGATGGTGTAACGCTATCACTCACTTCGACCAACGGTGTAAATTCATCGCTCAGCAACTGTCTCAGTGACATACTTTCATGTTTATAAGGCTGGCCTTCGCTTTGCTGCTCGCTTGGAGAGTGAGAGAGTAAAGATGCATTCAGTGGCACGGCTTTACGGAAGAAACGATGTGTAATGCAACATTTAACGATTTTTAGATTGAGGACTAATGACATGGGGACATTGTCAGATATTAGTCTGGTATGATACTGAACAGCTACTGCCGTCTGCAACAACCTAGAGTCAATGACAAATAGATAAATTCTATAGTATGATTTATGACCTGCTGAGTAGATTAGTATTATTCACTATCCACTGGGTGTAAACTTCTCTAGGCATAAACCAGATTAAGATTCTTCAGGTAATTATTTAACACTGCTGCAGATTTACTTTTAGTAGTGCAACTCGTGTGTGTGCATCTTTTGTTGGGTTCAAAACACAATGTTTCAGTCGAGCCTGATGTTGTCTACACATAAAAGCATGATCCCAGTCACTTCCACACATTGAGGCGTACAGATTATTAATTAAACACTAGTATCGGATTGGTACTCTGTATCGATCGATACCCAAAGCCCAGGTATCGCCATCAGGACTGAAAAAGTCAGATCGGTACATCCTTACAAATCTCCCTTTAAGGTACATTTAGAACAGATAAGAAATGTGCAATTAATTTGCAATAAATCACTATTAAATATTTTACAGCCCAATTTTTATGCATAACAATAGTGTCTCTCAACTCAAAACCCAACTTTTATGAATCCAATATTAACTTTACCTCCCGTGATGCTGCCCAGGTGTTGTTGTCCTCTGCTAACCTGGACAGGTGGTTTCCAGGTGTGTCCTGGTCTCTCCTTCCTCCTTCAAGATCCCAGTAACCCGGATGTTGTGACGTCAGGGTCGGGCTCCCTGCAGCTAAATGTTAGCTAACGTTAGCTCCTAGCAGTGCGTCTCTAAACTAACCTTAGTGATTCGGCTTTTACGCTCACCTGTAACCTGCTGGTTTGCAGTGACTCTTTCGGTGATGTCTGTCAGAGAGCTCTGCACTTGTGCCACATTAAACTTTTGTCTATTCAAAGATTATAATGATAAAATTGTTCGGAAGTCGAGCAGAGCTCTCGGGCGTCTGGACTTAAACTTGCACTCCATGCTAACCGGAAACGGAAGTCCTTCTTTCTTCTTCTTCGGTGTTTTTTTTGGTGGCGGTTCGCATCCGATCCACAGACGTGTATAATAATATACACGTGTTGATTAGTTCATGCGCTTCTTGTTGAACTCGAGCAGTGTGGCACCTTACTGGAAAATGAAAAAAAAATGAAAAAAGCTATAAAGTATCTCAATATTTTAAAGGAAGTACATTTTGTTGAACTCTGAAAAGACTTGAAATGAATGGACATTGAACTCCTCTGGCATTAAGGTTTTTTTTTTTTTGTCTTGTTTGTTTTGAACTGTTTATTGTATTCCCTTTACTTTTGTACTTGTCTTTTGTTGAAAATAAAATTATGAAAAAAAAAAAAAAAAGTGTGAAAAAGGAGTGTTGTTGCATGCTGTCAAGCCATATTCAAGATTCAAGATGTTTATTGTCACGCCGGTTATACAGGTACAATCGTGTGAAATACTTTTTGCTGGGAAGCTCCATTAAGAAAGAAACAGCAAGTTAAGTAGCAAAGAATAACATAATAAAATAAACTAAAAATAAAATAAAATAAGTGTATTTACAATAATATACAGTATAATAATAAAGGAAATATGGTGTATGGTAAATATATACAAGTATTGCACAGGCATTTTTGTTTTTTATATTGCACAGAGGTATGTATTGAGTATTGCACTTTTTAATTGCACTTATTTATTGCATATAGTCGGAGAGAGGGTGTTTGGGGGTGTGATTTATCGGTTCAACAGTCTGATGGCCATATTACCATGACAGATCCGCATCATACTGCTGTAAAATAACCACAGAACTCCTCCGCATGTGCACATCAAACGTGGCGTTTTGATTAATTATTCTACACGGATCCTTCTGCGCATCAACAGGCGTTTAGACGGAAAACGTTCCTGCCAGTCTTTCAACCGTGCGTCATTTTTTCTTAAACGAGGCTGACCAAAATGTTGTCTGGAGCTCCACATTTTTAATTGTAATAACCTTCAGTACAGGTAGTGGTGTGGCTGCTATAAGATACATGATGTGATCGAGATTGTTCGGGGTCAAAACTGTCCGTGCGTCATGACGGGGAGAGCTCTGTGATTAAAGGGGTGAAGGTAGTGAATATGATAAGCCATGATTGTCACAGCCTCTAATGCACCCATCTATAATAATGCGTTCTTTCTGATCCCACCCTGTGCCCAAGTGCGCAACAGGTGCGCCAAAAGTGCATTTGGCACGGTCCCGACGCAGTTGGCAGGGCGCATCACATTGTATTACTTATCACAGCCACTCATACCTGTAGGCTATTAATTAAAAATGTGGAGCTCCAGACTGGCCAGCCTCGTTTAATGAAAGATGACGCGCCCAGCCGTTCGTGGAGCTGTGTGAACTCTTTTCAATGTCTCAGTCTCCATCATGCCTGTTGATGTTCAGAAGAAACTGTGTAGAATAATTAATCCAAACGGCACGTTTGATGTGCACATAAGCACGAAGGGGTTCTGTGGTTATTTTACAATAGTCTGATGCTGGTTGCACAAAATGTAACCAGCAGATCTGCCCGTGCGTAATTGCGCGCAACATCCCTCAAATTACACTGCAGCAGGGTGCGCTTTGCTGGCTCTCTGTATGTACACTTATCTCGTATGCACAAATTAACTAAAACGTGGTAACGGTTTAACTATATTGAAGACACAAATTAACTAATTATATCTTGTGCGCACAAATAAGTAAATTGTGGCCTCAGTGTTTTTTTCTCTCTATGCAACCATATACATATGACCACCAATGACCTATTATAAAATTAGAATAGATAAAAACATCTATGTACAAGTCAAGTGTTCTTTAAATGTAAACAATATAAATACTGAATAAATGGTGGATGATTATGTACAGTATCTACATGCATACATTGTCTATATACTGTATGTACAGTGAGTAGGATTTATATTGACAGTGACAGATGATATGTACATATTTATAAAAAAAAAAAAAAAAAAAAAGTTAGTGCATTAAAGACTGTAAGACTTATCATTGTAACAGCAGCAGTGGATGTTGGTGTTATTGACAGTGTATGATTGATGTTAAGTGTTCATCAGAGTGAAGGCCTGAGGGAAGAAACTGTTCTTGTGTCTGGTTGTTTTGGCGTACAGCTCTCTGTAGCGCCTCCCAGAGGGGAGAAGCTGGAAGAGGTCATGTCCAGGGTTTGAAGGGTCTGCAGTGATGCTTCCTGCCCGTTTGGTGACTCTGGAGATGTACACGTCCTGGATGGAGGGCAGGCTGCCACCAATGATTTTCTCTGCAGTCCTGACTGTCTGTTGTGATCTGTTTCTGTCTAGTTTGGTGGCTGATCCAAACCACACAGTGATGGATGTGCAGAGAACAGAATGGATTCCTTTGTTTTGCCCCTTCACATCATTTTCAACGTCATCTGATGGCATCATCGTAATCTAAGAAGAGAAATAGAGAGAGAGGATGTTAGAACACAGCTGATTCCTCGAGGAAAAGACTGACTGACAGAGACAGAGAGTCAGTGGAAATCCTCACAGTGACAGAGTGATTCACATGCAACCACAGATGCACAAAGTATAAACTGAGTTCATTCATTGGCATCTAACACAATATTCAGATCATTCATTTGTTCCAATTTGACAGAACATCAGCCAGAAGCTCAGCACGATTTAATCCAGCTTGTGTTCTGCAGCCTAATGCACTAATAACTTGCATTTAATCAATGTAGATATGACTAGTTGATTTTCCTAATTAGCATATTTTTTTCTCTATTACATCCATCAGTAAATATTTATCTGTCTCTGAGAGGGCTTGCTTGTCAAATTAAAATCTTGAAAATCAGTGACAATTGCACATGTCCAAATCATCAATAAGCATAATAAAATAGTAAAAACACTTCAAAATATAGGCCTAGTTATAACATTCATTAACTGTGTGAGTTAAATCAATTTTGTGCGTGGATTTTACATTGGATTTATGCTTGTGAGGAATTTGTATTCATTGTAGCCTATAGCATCTGTTCACCATCCATCATTTTTTATACCTGCTTATCCTGCTCAGGGTCATACATATCCCAGCATGCATTGTGACAGGTTGCCAGTCACACTGGGGGCTGACAGACAAACTCTTTTATTGTTTACATTCTTGCTGACAGCCACTACACTTCCCCATATCTGTTTATTTTTCTGCTAGAAAAAGATGAGTCCAAAGTATCTTTTTGTCTGTGTTAAGGCCTTGACACACCGGGGGCGTGACGAATAAACCACGCGGAAATGGTAAATAGTCGCCTGCAAATATTATATGTCTAGGGCTTTTACTGTGAAACGTAAGAACAGAAGGAGTGGATCTGGTCCGCGCTGCCTTTGTCAAGGTTGAAAGGAGTAATAAAGTTTGCTGTCTTGGTTCGGACTACGGAGCATTCGTGTTGTTGTTTCATAAATATAAGCACAACTCAACCCGTTCCGCACAACTTGATGAGGTTGATGCTTTTATTCGCTGTGCGAAAGCTCAGAAAAATCAAGCTTGTTCCAAAAAAAGAACATCGCTTTTCCGCTGCATAATATTCATGTTCTGTGTGAAAGTATTCATGACAAAAACAAAGGTTCGAAAAAATATATTGATTGATAAAAAAAAAAAAACACCCCCAGTGTGTAAAGGTCTTTAGACTATGGTGATGTAATTCATATGCAGGGATCTTCATCACTTTTGAAAAAACTGGATGCAGTCTATTTCATGCTGCCTTGCGGTTTGTAACTGAAGTGAGTGGTGAAGCAAGAGAGAGAGAATCATTGTGTTTTCATCGGTTAAATGACAAATACAGACTACCACCACCTGCTGGTGTGGAGAGTTATTTCCTCTCACGCAGGCGTAGAACGTACGTGGTAGTTGGCCGTTGGCTGTAGTCTTTGCGGTGAGTTCGAGTGCAACTTTTTGGCCAAAGACAAAGGCGACGTGAGGCGACTCAACTGGTGGCCTTCATCGCTGCTAGTTCTTTGTAGTCGGGGTTAGGGTTAGCTGTTTATATCTACATAGGGAGCAGGCCCTCTCTTCACGGAGCCGGCCACCATGTTTCCACAGTAGCCCAGAACGGACAAACCAAACTTTTCCTGCTTGGGGCGGAGTCGTTAACGATACTCACTCCGGATTTAACCCCCGCCATCACTCTACTAGTGCATGTTTAAAATATGCTGGGACACAACAAGATTACAGTGAGCTATTTATAATAGAGACTAGGCATGGACCAATAGATCCAAGTACATTTTTAGGCATAGAAGACGGTATAATATGGACAGGGCTTGATGAAGGTTTCATACTGCCCAACAGATCAACGAGGTCTTGCAGGGAAATAGGAGAGAAGCAGTCAAAAATGATTGCCCGAGGGAGTAGAGGAGGGGATGATGCTAGTCCTGATATCTCTAACCTTATCCACAAAGAAAAAGAAAGCTATACTGCAATCCTTATTTGAGGAGACAGGCACATCAGGAGGTGCAGGATTGACAATGTTGTTTATGGTGTCAAACAGGATTTTAGGGTTGCGTTTGCTGGAGGAAATTAGGTTAGCAATGTAAGAAGCCCTCGCATCCTTAACCATGATGTTAAACTCAGTTAAAAGGTCTTCATAATGAAGATGGTGCGCCTGGAGCTTGATGGATTTCCATAGTTGCTCTACCCTTCGACATGTGCACCGGAAACAGTGAATGGTATCATTTAACCAGGGGGGGTGAATTGACGGAGGGAACAAGTCTCATTTTACTCAGAACCACTTTATCCGAAACGGCAGAGCAATGTGTATTAAAGGAGCGGACCAGACTAATCTTTGATAGCATGTCCTCAAGCTCTCTTGCAGAATATGCTCTCTCTCTCTCTCTCTCTCTCTCCCTCCCACACACACAGTTGTGTTGGCTGCTGTACCTCCAAACCTCCCAGGGGTGAGTGCGGCGGTCAGAGAAGTGGTCCTAGACTCCCAGCTCCAATTAAGACAACAGACAGTTGGTGAGAGGGGGAGAGAGAGTACGGCCTCCTTGCAGACACAGAAACACTCCAGCAGAATATTAATAACAACTAACATTTCAGCCATATCCTGCTATCTCCAATTGCAGCTTTGGTTATGGAAATTCACTGCTGACTTTGTCTTGCAGATGTAAAAAATGTTTCATGACCCTATGACCATGCAATGTAATTTGAAAATACATTCTGAAATGTCAACGACACAAAAAAGGTCCAGAGAGAAAGAAAAATAGTTGTGCACGTTGCCATTTGGAGCAAAGGTTCTACGTGAGTGCAGAAAATCGGAGTGATTGAGATAAAAATACGGTTATGTTTTGATCTTTCAAGTAATAATCTGCAGTATAATATGCTATAAAAATGACGATTCTGCTTTATTTTTTTAAGTTTAATGATACTACAGAATGACTCACAAATAGTCACGGCTGGGGATTTTAATTCCACCCTTTATTTAAATAAAAATCGTCTGGTAACTGTTATCATAAATGTGAGGCAAAATATTGTCTGCTTTGGATTTAATTGATGTCTGGAGATTTGGAAAACAAGAACAAATTAGATATACTTGGTTTATTTGAAGTCACTAATTAATAGTCATTTCTGGAATAATTTCACACTGACTAGTGATTGTTAAAAAAACCTTCTTTGACTGAAACTCATAATGCTGCAAACTGTTGTAAATTTAATCAGTCATTATAAGATGAAAAATGTATTTTAAAAACAAACTAATTTATTGCAGATTACTTTTTCTTTATTATGAACTCATACAGTCACGTATAGATTTAGATATGCTTTTCGAGGCTGTGCTATTAAATACGCATCCTTTAGGCATAAACAAAGGATCGTCCAGGGAAAAGAAGACTTTGGAAAAAATAGTAAACATGCAGAATTATTCAGGTAATTCAGATTACTGCTCAGGTCTAGGAGATTTGGTTTTGTTGCATTTGGAAGAGAATATGAGAGAGAGGGTTTGTTAGTGGTGTTATTTACAAGTCAAAGTCAAGTCTAAAGTCTTTAGAGGGAAAGTCTTAAGTCTTTGAGACATGACTTGCAAGTCAAAAAGCAAGTTTTTCCGGTCTATCAAAGCTAGTAATGTCTACTATATGTATATAATAAGTACACTGCAGCAGCATTTTTATGTTAAATAGGCCTACTTTGATATTTAACTTTTAATTCTCAGGAAAGAAAACTGAATAATTCGCCCCTCTGGTGTGAACTTCTGGTATAAACGAGGCTAATATTCATCAGTTTTTATTGATTCATTAATTTTTTTGCCCTGCTCGAGTATTTCTTTCTCTTAGTACTCTCCATTTCTCCCTCCGTCTCTCACTTACTGAAAGCCCTTTCAGACACAAGGTGACAACGCCACCACTGCGCTCTGAAATCCGTTTGGTTTGCACCACGCCACGACAGCTCTGCTGTGATGCTGTGATGTGTGGCGAGCGCAGCTCAAACCGTGTTGTGTCGGTCACGAGCGTATATACAGTATATTTATGGTCGCGAGCAGCTTTTCCTCACGCAAAAAAAGTCTTGTTTAAAACAGACAGCATAACAAAATAGGTTATTTGCAATAATTAATACAATAGACAAATATAAACATATACAATTTTGATAACCACAAGCAGAAACTAGCACATAAATAAATGATTTGTGTGTCAGAGTCATTTGCACAGCTTCAGGGAGGAAAACAGGTGATATGCTGTAACGGAGGGAAACTATTGAACTACTTGTGTATAGACCAATTATGAATTTAATTTCTCTAACTGAATTTAGAGTTGTTTCCATTTTAGTCTGGAGCCAGCAGCTTCAACTGAATGTGTGCATTAAGTTATCGAGACTTGTGTACATCCTGGTTAAGCTATTTATTATTCATGACAGTTTGGCAGAGCTCCAAAAGGCAAAACTACGCACAATATATTGCATTTTTCAATGTTTATGGGCCACAAAGTCAAGTGTCCTCAGCTTCACAAGTCCTCATTTTTGTGACTCGAGTCTGACTCAAGTTAAGTGTCTAGTCTACAGCTCTGGTATTGCAGAATAACAAAACAATAATACAGGACAAACATGACAAATTGATAACTGATTGTGGTGTAGTTGTAATATCAGAATTTTAAAACATGTTTGATAAATACAAGAATGTGTGTGTAGAAGGTATTTATGTAGATATGTGCATGTATTCATCATCATCATCATCAAATACTTACAGAAATAGCACTGATATTGATATTTATATGAAAGGTTTAGATGTAAATAGAAGACTCCAACGTTTTACTTTATACAGATGAGGTTATATTCTACCTACATAAAACTTGAGTGTCTTTGTTTTTTAATACATTATCTTTTCTATTTTTAACTTTTATTTTACACATGAATATTCACTTAGCAATAGATAACACACTTAATACTTAACAAACAACATAAGAAATTTCACATATAAGAAAAAGCAACAGACTTTAAAGTCCTCTATAAAAAGCCTTCTAGAGACTCTTCGAAACACAAATTCCCCTCTTTTTATTATCCTTTATATTTTGAAAATTAAATGGACAGATGGTTGTGTGGACTTAATGGGTTTTTGTTATATCTCTGAAATAAAAGATCCCCAAAAGAGATAATTTACTCTTTTAATAAAACCTTGCAACTGTGAAACAGCATGCATCTTTTATGCCATGATATGGTAGTATTAATAAATTCTCAGATAATTTCCCTTTATTACATTTTGTGTTTCCCTCCACTGATTTTGTCTTTTTACAAAATGTATGAACAGAAGATATTGAGGTTCATTTGGAATAATAAAACTGCAAAAACAAAATGTGAATATACAGTAGTAGTTTTGGGGTAAATGAAGCATTAAATACCGATAAACCTTGTAATTATAGTTTAAAAAACTTCATGGACTTAAATTATTTATAAAAATCACATTTGGCTTTTGTCGAAAACTTTTGTCCAGTGCTACTGACATAATGTGCAATTTCCTCCCTGTTCTTCCCATATTCTCTATTCAAGCACATCTTTATTTGTTTCTAATGGCTCTTTTTTTAATTTTTTTAAATGGAATTAAACAAAGACATTTGCATACAACATGAGCACAGAATTCATATTATATTAGAAGGTGTATTAGCTCCCTAAAAGATATTGTATGACACTTATTATTTGTAATACTGATGTTGCTACAGGAGTGTTGAATGCCTGGTTATGTATGATGCCGTCAGTGTTTTTTTTTCTATGTTGCACTGTTTCAATGTCTTAAAGGTAAAATATGTAACAGTTGTTGGTTGCTGTTTGCAGCATTTAAAGTTGGCCACACCTCCACAGCTCAACGAGCCGGGAGAGAGAGAAGCGATGGTCGAGCGAGCTATAGAGTAAACGGAGAGAGAGAGCTGCGATAGTGAGAACAAAGCAGCAAATCTGAGAAATGAAACGTTATTTTCTGTTTGTTTCCCGGCGATTACGTTCTCAAACACACAACATACTTTACACACCTCCACACAACCCTGCGGGAAGGTGCAGAGCTACCGGATTTTGTATGAATGCAGCCGAAAGGCAGGCTGTCCTCTCTGCCTGGTGTGTAGTGTGCCTTTATGGCGAAAGGCGCTTTTTCGCCACCAAGTCAAGTCACCAATGTTGCATGAAAACACAAACGTTTTGATCACAAAGGTCTCCAGATGGTCCCGACCAAATTTGAAGTCAATCAAATGAATTCTCTAGGTGGAGTTCGTTAAAGTACCTGTAAAACGCTAAAAATGAACGAAAATGGCACATTCAATTCAAAATGGCTGACTTCCTGTTGGGTTTTGGGTATTCGTCCAAGAGGCTGTTTTGTGCGTCTCCATGTGTTATATCTGCATACCAAATTCCATAAATGTAGGTGAAACCTGAATGAGGGGCTCAATTTTCCCAACACCATAGCCCGAGACCCCAAAAATATCAAATTTCTCACCACATCTGATGTGTGCAAAGTTTAACAACTTTCTGAGCACCTTAAGGCCTTCAAAATTGAGATTAATTTTAATAATAATCATAAATCCTACTTTCTAAAAAGCCCTGAGGTGGCCACACCCATTTATTGAACTAATTAATTACTCTTTTAATATATCCCTGAAGTATGAGTTAGCATCTGTAAACCCAGTAACTTGACATGTCGTTGATATATTACAGCTGTATATTACTATTATCCAGACCTACTCTGTGCAATTTTAAATGTGATATTGTCATCAGATACTGTAAAGTGTCATCATCAGTTGACTGGAACCAGGACTAAACAGAGAGGTGCAGCCTGAGATGAGCAGATTCTCTTATTGACTGGCATCTTTCTCTGTTTTCCTATCAATTGTCAGTAAATCCCTGGCAAACAGATGGTCTCCTGTTGTTCAGCTGACAAATGATCTCTCAAATCTCTCAGCAGCACTCAATACCTATCACATAAATGAATAATAATAGGCTTTTAAACATTAAATATTGAGTTTATAGGAGGCAAAAGAGAGCTTTAAAATAGGGTCTTTCCAAACAAAGAAGCTATAGGCTACAATTTACATTATTCATGTAAATGTGATTTCATGTTGTCCATTTTCATACAGAGGTTCATCCTTTACAACTGAAGAATTTATGACAAGTGTTCTCAAACTTCTCAGACTAAGTCACGCGTCGCCCTCCAGGTGTTTGCCCATCAGTAGGTAATTCCAAGACAGATAGATCCTCCTCCTGTTGTGAAGCAGATGGCTCATTCAGGACATACTGTCGCTGTCTCCCTCCTCTTGTCAGCTCGCTAATCAGATATTTATTAACAATAATAAACCACCACATTTACATATCGCTGTTGCTGGATGAAAACAATATGTTTGGGAGAGAAAATTAATTTCAAAAAGAAATGAAACAACAATTCAAGAGAGAAAAAACATTTTTTTTCTGTAACAGCATTACATTATTCTCTCCTCCTATTATTCTCCAGCCTCCTATATATCCTGAAGCATGTCTACTGGAAATCATCATGATTCAATTTGTAGGTCGCCTCTACTTTTGTCAGTTATCCTCCCAAACCCTGCCCCGCGTCACAGCGCTCTCAAATGGATCTCTTTCCCTCCAGGCTCTGCCAACCTGTGGCCGGGCAACAGAGGAGCCATTTATCTCCTCTGCAGCATGCTGAGAATAATCTGGGATGCGCGTGTGCATGTGAATGGGCGTGTGTGTGTGTGTGTGTGTGTGTGTGTGTGTGTGTGTGTGTGTGTGTGCGGTGGCAGGAGGACAGTCATAAACAGGACCATGCAGGACCCAGACGCCGGTGGGCCAAAGCTAGCTATAACCGAGCTAGGGAAGCTAATGCTCTGTGCGAGGGAGAATCCAACGTGATTTAGTAGCACCGTCAATGAGCTGGGCAAGGACAATGGTTCACTGGAGCTCGGTAGAGAAATGAGGACAGGGCCGGGAAATGGGCAGAGGCTATGAGGATAGGGGGTGAGGTAAAAGAAGAGGGGGGGGGGGGGGGGAGATTACTCTAGGTGCAGGCCTGGGGATAAGGATTGGGACGCGGTCGGCCGAGGCATTCTGAGATATGGGAGATGGAGGGAGATTTTCTAGGTATACGGGTGAGGCCTGTTTATGACCAAATGCTATTGATAAAAGTCCAATTTAAAGGAAGGATAGTGATAATCTATATTAATCCCATGTTGATGGTTGAGCTACTGAATTTCTCAATATGGTTATACAGTAGGCCGCGAGCATTTAAAGCAGCAGTAGGCGAGATTGGAGCAAATATGATTATTTTTTATAAAATGGTCACTATCCAGACAGTAGTGCATGAGACAGGAAATCTGTCTGTGTCCTCCGGTGCTCCTAACGGCATCTGCAGGATTTCACAGACCGGAGGAAACAACCAATCAGAGCCGAGCTGGAGCCTGCCGTCTCTGAGCAGCTGTCAATCACTCGCAAACTCTGATCAAACGGTCAAACTAGGCAGCGCTGATCAAATATGAATCAATATTCTGTTACTGTAATGACTATTTCTCTCCTCAGAAGTTCTCAGAATCATCTTGTAGTGTACTATTTAGCTGTAAAATTAGAAAGTTTGTGACCCGGCAGCCATGTTGAGATCAGTTGAGGAAATAACAACTGGAGCACAGCCAATAGGAACGCTTACTCTCTCTGAAATGACCTGTGATTGGCCAAAGTCTCCCGTCACGGTCTAGATGTTTTAAAGCCTGAAAACAGAGCCATGAGGAGGAGCAGAAGTCTTGTTTTCTCTCAGAACACTTGAATTACAATATGCTGAAAGGTTATTATGGGATTGTTGCCCAGTGATGCCAAAAACATTCTGCCTACTGCAGGTTTATGCACCTTAAACTGCAGTTTCTAGATTATATTTTCTTAATGCAGAAGCATTTCATGGCTCAGTTTGGGTTAATACTAGTATGTATATTACTAGCACTGACGTACAGTACATAGCCTAGCAGTAGTTACGGAAACAGTGAAGTTGAGAACAAAGGCTTTCAAGTTGTCAGGCTGGCACGCAATATGCTTAATGCATAAATAATAACGTAAACTTTATTTTGATTATTTAAAGGGATTAAGTGTATCTCTGTCTTTCTGACCATCTATTATTAATATTCAGATTGAAATTAATGTAATAAATTAATCTACAATTTAATTCATTTCTATGTAATCCAAATAATTCCAAGCTGAGATAGCAGGTAAGCTGGGCTGCCGACACTTTTAGCAGGACTACGTTAGCTGTTTTTTTAACCCACTCCAGAATGACTCAGATACCAGGCGAACAAATTTATTTATGTTGGATAAGAAAGATGCTGGTTCATCAAAATGAACATTTTTCAAAGAATTAGTAAAACTAGCTTTGGCTAGCTTAGCTGTACTGTAGCTAGGCATACTGTTAGCTTTAACTTGATTATAGCTCTCTTGTTTTAGATTTCTAGTGCAGTGAATGGATTTGATTTGGGTTTTGTTAGCTATGTTTTGTAGCTACTGCAATTTTTTGAGGAAATTATACATTCCGATGGCATAATATGTTTTAAAGGGGAAAACAGGTGCCAGAAAATTGAATAACTTTTTTTTTTAAAAACAAATATCTACAACTGTAAGGAAAGTGTGTCTGTACAACTTACTAATTACCCTTAAACCATGTGCTTAATGACCTTGACCTTTTAAGGAAAAACACTTTGAATGACTACTGATTTCTGTAATTTTACATGTATTTATCATTATCATGAACAGAAAAACCTTTTCTTAGATAAGCCCACAAACTGAGAGGATACATGAAGCATCCACATGTAAACCCTCGCTCGCTCTTATCCTTCCCTCTGTTTTTTCTTTTTCTGTCTTTAATTCTGACATGCATGCTCCTCTTACACACACACACACACACACACACACACACACACACACACACACACACACACACACACACACACACACACACACACACAGTGTGTAATCACAACAAATCAGGGGTTCAGTGTGTGTAAATGTCATTCGGTCTCGGTCTCCTCCTGTCTAATTGGACCGTGGTAAATATAGCCGCTCAACATTGATTCCTGCACATCCTGCTCTCTAACTTCCTCTCTCACTTATTCTTTGTCTTCTTTTCTCTCTTTTTCCACTTCTGATCTTGTAATAATAATAATAGTAATAATAACGATTATTAATAATAATAATAGTTATTATTATAAACCTCATTTGAATAACACCTTTCATACAAGAATTGGAGCACGGAATGATTTACAATAAGGGAAAATAGACAAAATGAACATTAAAAACAGAGAAATAAAGATGGAAAATAAAACCCACTTAAAAAAAATAAGATAAAAATAGGATGAAATAAAATACATAGAATGCAAAGATTGGAAAATAAAACTCACCGAATAATAATTATATTAAAATCTGTACCCATATTTGCAGCAGGTTAGCCAGCTAGCTGTAACTTAGCTACGCTGCAGGGATCTAGCGTCGGTTGCTTCGTAAGGTAAGCTGATCAAGTAATTTGCAAACGGAAAGCTTAGCCAATATATCAGCCCCGGGAGTCTGGATGAATTAGCTGACGTTATCCACTCAAGACAGTATTTTGCTACGTTAGCTACTCACTGTGCGGGCTGAAAAGAGGCAAGGCACTCCGGAGCGCTCATAAACGTCACAGCCTTTGCATTTTCCCGGCAAAACACGAGTCCAAAGTCCAAGTAGGCAACCCTAGAAAGACCGGAAATGTTTTAAATTACGTTACAATCTGTTCACACATCGGCAATACAAAGCGATTAAAACATAGAAATTGTTACATATAGTACCTTTAATTAGTAATAATCAGTTTAACATTTTCAATCATTCTTCAGTTTTGCATTTATTTTTGTAAATAATAGTTTCCACAGTCCTGTCCACACCTCTGGAACCGTAAATGCACATGCCATAGGAAGATCAAAATACATCTTTTTATTAATTTATGTCTATTCATATACTATTATTACAGCAAAAATACGGTGTTGAGCTACAAATGCAGTGTATACAGTGAAGTTTCCCCCGGTAAAGGCAGAGATAGCTGTGTGGTTGTCACGCAATGTGCACTCAGCTCAAGAGGGGGCAGAATTGTAAAGGACTAAGAGAGACAACACATGTTACATTACCATTATATTATACTGACACTTTATCTTTATATACTTTACTTACTGTTTTACAAACTGTTTACTGTGTGTATATATTTATTTATTACTTCTCATTATGCATATACATTTACTACATTCCTCTTCATACATTCAGTTTATTCATTTGCAATACCTCAAAGTTATATTACTTTATTTATGGTTATATTTTAACCCTATATTTTTAACTTGCACTATTTCATGTCTTAGAATGACTTTTATTTGCATGATTTCCTTTCTTTTTATATTTATTATTATTACATAAGCACTGTTGGAGGAGCCTGAGATCCAAGATTTCCATTGCGAACGACTGCTTCTCTATAATTGTTGTGCATTTGATAATAAAGAACTTGATAATTGATAATCAGTCACAGTGAATGGTCGGTAACATGTGTGTTTGTGTGTGAATGACAGTGTGAGGACGTGTGTGTGTGCATGTCACTGACAGTGAGCGACCTTTTGTGAGTCTGTGACTAAGTTATTGGCCACAACAGGAGGTTCTTTACATGCTAAAGAACAGATTGCATCCGTTCACACCTGCCAGTGTCCCCGGCATTATTACACCCGAACAGTCACGACTAATTAATGAATCCATTGGGCTGCTGCCTAATACAGTGAGAAGGACGGAGAGGCACAGATTAAGATACAGGCGTCATTTTACAATCCAACAATCGTGGTCAGACAAAATGAGATGTATCCAAGTTTTAATCTCTTTATTCTTCTACTAATCGACTCTGTTACTCTCTCTGTTTAAATCCATATTACATTAGACTTGTTACTTTTTATTTTCAAAACAGAATTAGTGGGTAGCCTGTGTTGCTGCCCTGTTAGCTAATTTATGTAATTCAAAGACTGTTTATGGACCCAAGTATGCAGAAATATTCAAACACACCATTTTTAGTATAGGCGAAAATAACAAAAAAAACTGCATGTGATTATAATAAAGTGGGCATTTCTGTAAAGGGGAGACTCGTGGGTACCCATAGAACCCATTTACATTCACATATCTTGAGGTCAGAGGTCAAGGGACCTCTTTGAAAATCGCCATGCTAGTTTTTCCTCACCAAAAGTTAGCATAACTTTGTAGCGTTATTTAGTGATCTTCTCGACAAGCTGGCATGACATTTTATTTTCTAGTTTCATATGATACCAGTATCTTCACTCTAGATTGAAAACTGAGCCAGCTTCATACTTTATACCCTACGACATCACAAGTTTGAGACTTACCTCTCTGGTTTCTGGCTTTGAGAGAGAGGAGCTCATGTTCAGACATATTGATTGCACTTTCCTCGGCCATGGAAATAACATATTGGAATTCTTAATTAAGGTGGTGTTCCCCTTTAATCTACACCTACCACTCCCTAGAGAATCAGTGTGATTGGTGAAATCAATAAGGGGGTATGGACTTCACAGGAAGTCACCTGGCAACACATCAACCCCTCAGTGGGTTCACTGGCAGAGTTACCTTTTTAAAAATGCATGGCATGAGGCATAGTGCGCTACGAGGGCTGTAAAGTAATAATAACACAGCAAGCGAGTGGGCTGAAACACACACATCAGCACCAACTACTTTAAGTGTGTGTGTGTGTTTGTGTTTGGGGATATGTGGGCAGAACCAAAGCAGCGGCAGCTTGATAGGGTATCTTAAATGTGTCTCTGTGTGTAAGAAAACATGCAATTTCAGATCATAACTCTCTGTTTGTCGTTGCGGTTGTACCCACACATGAAGTTGCGTGTGTGTTTCTGTGCCTATTCGTGTGTAGTAGAGACGTGTGTGTGTCTATCCGTGTGTCTGTTTCAATTATTTTCTCACCGTCCTGGCTGCCTTCTATTGCGTTGCATTGTATGCACAACCAGCCTCACATCAAAGTGAACTGTGCCCGCGAGGATATATTTAAAAATCAATGCAGTCTTGGATGTAGCTAAAAAATTTATATCATTCACTGGTGTCTCGCTCTCTTCGGCACACACACACCTAAACACACACTAGCACGCACAAATTCAATATCAGTTACAACTCACCAACAAAAAGCCGCGTTAGTCACTGATCTCTGTGTGAGCAGCGACGGTGGCTCAATAGCTGCAGCTGGAGGATCAAACTAACACATGGCCCTACGTGTTTCATCACTTTCCACAGGTCATCATCTGTGATTCCTCTCACGATAGCATGTTTGAATTATGTTTCTGCATCACAGGATCTTCAAAGCCAGGCGAGAGCAGTGAGAAATACTCCTGCACTCCTGGATTTTGACAGTAAAAGGCTGAAATCTGTGTATTCCAGTCTTTGATTCATCTCATACTGGTTCTTATGACCAAGTATTGAAAAAATATTGGTCATTGGCTTCTTGTCTTCTGATTGTATTGATGTGATTATCTTTCAAAACGATGTCGCCTAAAAATGATGCTTTTTGACAATGTACAATGATTTTGCCAAATACGTTTGAGAGGAAACACCCTGCTCCTGGTGTCAGAAAACCTGTTCCTGGTTTACATCCTGCATCCCGCAGGCTACAAAAACACTTAGTGTGGAGTTTGTGTTAGGTTAAGGGAAAGTTTCGTCCTGTCTTATGCTTCAAGTCAAAGCTGACGTTTTTTAACCAAGACGGAGATCTTTTCATAACCTTAAACTATTTCTTTTGTCCATTTGGGGGCAGCGGAAAGAAGCTGTAATCAAAACAGTGACCTATTATTTTCTTTAAAAAGTTGATGTGGCAAATTTGTTTGCAAATATTTGCTTATTTACACATCTAGCAGATACGCAGCAACACCAGCATTTATTTGGATTCATATATTGGAGTTCCTGGCCACTAGTCCAGGAAGACCGACCTCCTTTTAGCTCAGTTTTGGTCTCCACCAACTCCTGAGAAAAAATATCTGGCTCTCGAAGTGCTAAATGCTCCATTATGTTCACCAGCGACGAGTCACTTAAAACAGCTGCCTAATGTGGCTGGAAACAACACTGATGAGAACGCTGAGACTGAACCAAACAGTAATATTGTGGGTCGTAAATGGTCATTTGATTCATCGTTAATGTAAAAATATTGATAACAACAGCTTTAACCATTTAAGTTACATAAACGTAACTATAAAAACCTGTTGCAGATATAAAACTTTGTTAAACTATCTCTAAATAAAGAAGGCCTTAGTCCCACTTGAGTGAAGTACGCAGTGAGAGAAGTTCTCAGATCCTTTACTTGCAGTAGAAATACTCTGTCCTGCACAAAAGTATCAGCATCAAAACATGCATAATGGCCTATTTCAGAATCATATATATAATATTATTGGATTATAATTATTAGAGGTCGACCGATTTATCGGTCGGCCGATTAATCGGGCCGATTATTTGCCATTTTTTCATAATCGGCATCGGCCGATGCCTGAGCATATTAAGCCGATTATCAAGCAGGCACATCTGCGGGCAGCCCGGTGTTGTTGTTGCTGTGGAACACGTGTGACACCGCCCCTTGTGTGTCAATCAAATTGCCATTCTGCCGGGAGAAACCGGTAGGCTTAAATTCTTCTCTTTCAAAGCCCTATATATTTAATTGGTTAGATATGAAATGCTCCGACGTTATCAATTCTGTTTTTGGTAACGGAGAATTTCTCTCCGTAGGTGACATTAGGTGTGTGCGGGGCGGAGCAGCTTTCACATGCACGCTGCTGCAGCGCAGACACACACACACACACACACACACACACACACACACACACACACACACAGAGCTTCTGCTCTTAGTAACTGTGACGGAGAAAACTAAACTTATAAAGCGTGATTACACTTTGCTAGAGTTGATGCTGACAATGCTTGTCATAAGTGCAAGTTTGCGTGTGAGGTCGGAAACACGAGCAATTTGTCGAAACATTTAGCAAAAAGTTCACTTCCTCATTAAACGTGTCTATGGGTCCTTCAGAGCCTCTATGACGTCACCGCTGGCCTGTGTGTAGTCCGCAGCAGATATGAGCAGCAGGCTGTGTAATACGAGTGAACAAAGTTATTATTATGTTTTGATCACTTAGATTATGGCCATATAGCTTGTAACAGTGTCTGTCAACAAACATAAATAAAAAACATGCTTTAGGACAGTTTTGGAAAGGTGCTTAAAAGGTTTTGAGCCCTGTACTATTACTACTATTAACCATCATGCACAAAATAAAATATGCACTGCAGTGCAGACACGAAGTGCAAATTGGAGAGACAGACCATAAGTGTTGTTCAATAAATGTTTACTTAAGTTAAGACATTTTGTGTATTATTTGTTATTATTAAGCTGTTGTATTTTATCAGATGGAGGAAAAAAAGAAAACCAGCCAAACATATCGGCAAAAAAAAATCGGCATCATATATCGGCCATCGGCTGTCCTGATTCTGTAAAAAATCGGCATCGGCATCGGCCATAAAAAACCCATATCGGTCGACCTCTAATAATTATTAATGCATTAATATGTAAAACACTTTAATGTTGCAGCTGGTAAAGGTGGAGCTGGATAGCTTGTGAATTTCCCACAAAGATCAATAACATCTTAACTTAACAGATAATAATACATCATTCCACTTCCTGTGGTCTGTGTGACAAGCTGAGAAGAACCAAGGTTATTTTATAATATGTTGCTTTGAAGTCTTACTCTTAATGTGTTGTGTAGTGAGCTGAGTTTGGGATAGTTAGCTGCAAACTAGAAGAATAGGCTGTCACATTGTTCTGATCAACCCGATCCATTTGCTGCATTACAGATGGAGCCACTTTACAAACACTAACTCGCCCACTTATTTAGACTTGTATTGAGCCGGAGTGGAGCTCAGCCTTCCTTATTTGTCTGCAAGCACACATTTTCCCATTGATTTAAGAGTCGCACATTTTACGTATTAGCACCTGGTTTTCCTCATATTGCTTTTGTGATTGTTAAGGGCCTTCGGTTAGGAGCTACAAAGAGGGACGGAAAATAGAAGACAAGCAAAGGGAGGTGTCAGAAGAGTGATGTGACTGAAACATCTGGCTGGCTGATAAAAACTGTGATGGCAATCCTGAAAACAAAGTGTCAGTACTCAGCATTTCTTAGCCTTTTATGATATAATATCATATATTAATATTATAATTACTATTATCACATTTTCCCTAAAGATTGTTCGTTAGCCACATACTGTATTTCCTTTTTCTCTAGTGATATGCTTCATATACACACAGTTAGCATCCGATTAGACTGTTATCAGGCTATTAAATAGGCGTTATCAGTCACTAAAAGCACCATAGACGTGGGTCAGTAGGGGCCTACTACACCTACTACATTGTTGAAAGTGAAACTTAAAAGCAACAAGTTCTAACATGTTGTAACACTGAATGAAACGTCACGTTTTGAACACAAACATAAAGGCTTCTTTAGGTTTAGGCAACAAAACTACAACTTCTTTAGGTTTAGACAACAAAAAAAAAAAACAGTTAAAAGAAACTCATCGTGATTTGTGTTAAAATAACTGCGAACACAAAGACAACTACACATTGTTGGTTTCATACAGGATGTAAACTCCGGTCTCCTGGGTGAAAACCATCTGTTTTGTGCCTGACTTCCGCTTCTGCTCCTGTCATAATCACTATGGTTGTGTTCTTTTATACTTTCTTTCGGTGATCTACCATGTGAATATATCCTAAAACCTACTAGTGAGTATAGTAGGCCCCTATTGACCCACATCTATGGGGCTTATAGTGACTGATAATGCCTATTTAATAGCCTGACAACAGTCACACTAATGCAGCATACTAAGGTCAGCAACCTGCAGCTCTTTAGCCCTCTCCAGTTGCTCCCTGTGGATTTTTAAAAATGGAAATAAATAACTGTTTTTTGTTTACATTTTCATTTCTATTTATCATTGTTGTAGGTCTATGGTACGACGGTACGACGGAGTATTAGGGCCACACTGAGGAAAATAAATAAATCTGAGATTTCGAGAATAAAGTCATAATATTACGAGAATAAAATCATAGGTTTACGAGAAAAAAAGTCGTAATATTACGATAATAATTTCTCGAATCGCGCCGCCACACTACCAGAATCATTGCATGGCTGCTTACATAGACACGTACCTTTAGAAGCGTTTGCTGAATCTGACGCGGCACACTCATATGAGGCCGCGGTACGAAAGAAAGTAAGAGAATGTTAAGATAAGAATACAAAAATGTCTTCAGATTGTTTTTCAGTGAGCACTGGAGTTGTGTTACGTTGCACATCTCAGAGGGATCTGAATAATAGCTGATCCTTTGGTTTTCCTACCTGAATTATCCCAGCAGGGTTTCAGGAGTTTGCACAAGCATCCTTCATTTCATTATCTTGTCTGACCTTTAGCCCCCCCCCCCCCCCCAACCTTTATACCATGATCACAAAGCTTCCTTAAAATGCCACGGTGACTGCGCATATGGTACTGCAGCATTTCCATCAGACCGCCCCAGACCCCGGCAACATTAATTCCACTTATGTGTAGTATACCCATGAGGTGGATTATACCGCTCCCTGCTTGTTTATTTATGTAAACCTATTATACTTATCATCCACAGCAGTGTGAAGCCTATACGAGTGCAGGCATTAGTCTAACTGTATTACCATTTGACTGCAGGAAGTCAGAAATATTACATGAGTGATCCCCAGCCTGACAAAATGTATTACAGTAACTATAAAACAGGGCTTTGTTATCGCTGCAGTCTAATTGTTTGCACCGTCGGGACTATTGTTTTGACACTGATAGAGCCCTAACTCTACTATCGAATGTGTTGCTATCCTCTATCAAATCAATGCTGTATATTATATAGCAAATTGTGTGAGATAAAGATTGCAGGAGCACTGCAAGTCTCCACGATATTTGAGTAGAATAATGTATCACCTCCACAATGCGCACTGGATCAAAGCTTTACTGGATGCCCTTGGATGTTCAGATTAATTTGTTCCTGCCTGTCAAACAGAGCAAGAAGAGCTTTATATGCCACAAATTAGTTCCTTATTTACACATCCCCACACACAATGAAACGCTGGGAAGATGTGAGTCAAGATCCAGAATAGAAAATGAGATATGTCATCGGCCTATTGTGTGAATAAAAAAATGACTTCCATGCTAAATGGAAGCGCTCAGGGAAACGATTTCCTCTATTTCCTTTTGCAGATAATGTTACGATTACATTATATGTATCTTGACGGTGCAATTAACATATGAATATGAATTGAAATGACAATAATACAGACAGGCTTTGCTATGTGAACACTCTAGAAAAGTATATTTAGTTTCTACTCTTCTTCTACGATTTACTTATTACAGTAAACTTATAATAAAAATGCTTTAAAAATGTTTATCACACGGCTGTGTTGAATACTCGATTCTGATTGGTCAATCACGGCGTTCTTTGGTCTGTAATTTCTGTATTACAGACCGTTGCTATGGGCACAGCTCTGATGTCGGACTCTGCAGGACCGTTTTTGTGTCAAAATATTGATTTCTTCAGTAAGTAGCCGTATAATAAGCGGGATAATGTACAGCTAGCGGGTAATTGTTTTGAAAGAATCTCCTTCAGGGCGATTAGAGACCTGCAGCATCGCCCTGTCGGGGATTCTTTCACAACAATGACCTGCTCGCTGTACATTATCCCTTACTTAAAATTATCTCAAGTTTAGTCATTACTCTCAGTGTAAGAAAGCTCAAACTTTTCACAAGATTTAAAGTATTCACAGATCAATTTGCATTGTTTCACACTGATTTGGAACTTTAATTGTGATGTGTTTTATAGAAGACACAACCTTTCTATAGTAACCAGCAAATGAAAGTGTGAAACAGCAAGAGTAGTCATTATCAAAGCTGTCTTACTATAATGAGGCTGAGGAGATCCAACTGACAGATCAGTAAATGCAATTTAACCGATCAAACATCAAAAAGTTAATGCTGAAAACTTATTTTCCTCAAAGCCTTCTATAAATCACACAGTTTATCCATGTGCATATAGTACGGCTGTCAAAGTTAACGTGATAATAACGCAAATCCGTTTTAACGCGCCTGATTTCTTTAACGCATTAACGCAACTTGTTATTTTTAGGTCGTAGTGGGCTCAGTTTTAAAGCTAGAGTGAAGATACTGGCATCATATGAAACTAGAAAACCTAATGAATTCATTGGCAACCATGTCGTACTAGCTTGTTGCCAAGGAGGTTAAATACACTCCAAACTTGCGCTAAATTTTGGCAAAGAAAAACTGTCATGTCCATTTTCAAAGGGGTCCCTTGACCTCTGACCTCCAGATATGTGAATGTAAATGGGTTCTATGGGTACCCACGAGTCTCCCCTTTACAGACATGCCCACTTTATGATAATCACATGCAGTTTGGGGCAAGTCATAGTCAAGTCAGCACACTGACACACTGACAGCTGTTGTTGCCTGTTGGGCTGCAGTTTGCCATGTTATGATTTGAGCATATTGTTTTATGCTAAATGCAGAACCTGTGAGGGTTTCTGGACAATATCTGTCATTGTTTTGTGTTTATAATTGATTTCCAATAATAAATGTATACATACATTTGCATAAAGCAGCATATTTGTCGACTCCCATGTTGATAAGAGGATTAAATACTTGACAAATCTCCCTTTAAGGTTAATTTTGAACAGATAAAAAATTTGATTAATTTGCGATTAATCACGATTAACTACGGACAGTCATGCGATTAATCGAGATTAAATATTTTAATCGATTGACAGCCCTAGCATATAGTGATGACTAACTTGGATGAGAAGGAAGTATATTAGGCATATGTATTTCATACTAAATACTTAAAGAGACACTCAATATTAGAGCCACAGAGGGACGTATACAATTCAATACAAGGGAAAATACAGACATTTATACACAGGCAGGCAGTTAAAAAGGGAGAAAGACAATAAGACAGAGAGTCAATAAGAAGACAGACAGAAAGAGAGAAAAACAGAAAGGAGACATAGATGAGTTAAAAATGTATAGTTTGCCAAGTAGTAGAATATAACACACCATTCACAGAGACGATGTTATTACCCAAACTGGGGAAGAGAGATTTATGCCAAATGCAAATCCCATCACAGGAATATTACTGCCCTGTGTAAATTCAATATATATTTCAGACTCTGTAAATTACACTGAACTCATTAGTCTCAAAATGCCAAAATGTCACACTGTATGAGACCTGACAGCTAAATCATTTTACTGTCTATTGTCTTTGAATCTTGCCACCGGGTGAAAAAAAATCTTGGTTTGTCTGTAAGGAAGGCGATAATTGTTTTTGCATAGGACCCAATTTAACTTTTTCTAATATGTCTTTGTTTAAATCGTTGCTTCATCTTGAAGATACTGAAGTATAAAGAAGAGTGTGCTCAGGCATGTTTGCTTAATTGCTTCTACTAAAACTGTGGCATTCAAGTTCTTTCAGAAATTACTGGAAGCAAATAAGAGACATACTGTATATATTTGTGAATACTTGATATTGAAATTTAAACACCACAATACATAACATTGAAATATTTTACTTTGAAAGCCATGTATCTGAATATAGTTGTTCTGATTTCACCTCTTTGAAGTTAAAATACAAAAAATGTATTGATTATCAATATCAAAAGCTGAATTCTAATAAAAATGTTTTCCAATGTTCACAAATTCAGATCCAAAAATTCAGAATTAAAAAAAATTCACGTTGCTCAAATTTGATTGGTCAAATTTAGATCCAAAAATTCAAGTCTAAAAATGTTCACATAGCAACATCCGGGGGCTCCCGGGACAAGATAGGCAATCGAGTCTGAATGCAATCGAACCGACTTCGGGCCCATCTGTCTGTGTGGTCGTTGGAATTGAAGTGATATTATGAACTATTTTAAATTCCGAGTAAAGCAAAAATAAATGTGTGTTCTGAGTTTGTCACAGCCGACTAGCTTCCAGTTTAGCCCTATGCTAACTTGAATGGGGATAAAATAATTAAATCGTGCGGCTCTTCTAGACTTTGCAAATGTTATCGGACCGAATTGATGAAATGAAATGAAATTGACGAGTCATTTCGCGGGGGTCGTGATGCTCAAAACAATTTATCCACCGTTTTACAGCCGCAACAGTAGCGGTGGAGTAGGCTACGGCGCAGCCTATGACGTAAGCACAAGTTAATTGGTTGTAATTGGCCAGTGAGCCCAGTCCTGGAACACACACACACACACACACACACACACACACACAAACACACCACGTTCTCATGTGCACCCTGATTGACAGGCACACAGAGAGGGCCGGTGGTGAGAGACAGACGGGGCCGGACGGCCGGTAAAAACTTTATGGATTTTTTGACGGCCCACCAAAGCGGCGTCCAGATGGCCACTAGTACACCACTGGCTGTGGTTAAGTGTTGTAACTCCGTAAATTGAGTGGGAGAAGCTCAGATGCTATGTGCTATAGTTTTTTATAGTGTTATGTTAGGGGAGGAGTCATGCTAAGGACATGCGTCATAGAGTTTCAGGTCGTTTCAGGCCCAAAAAAACACGAAAATGGAGAAAAACAGTCTAACGGTCTAACTCCACAATTCAGGATGATATAGTTCACAGTCTTCAGCACTTATTTTCTAACATGTATAATATGTTTATAAAGAAATATCTGACTTTACTCAACTTTAAGACCAATATTGTGGACCGATATCCGATGTAAGGCCAAATTTAAAGCTTCTCCCGACCACTTTAAATTGTACTACGAGATTCTAGTTACATACTCAGACTTAACCAACATTAAATTGGCATTACACACATGCACAGTCTTTTACTCTGTATGTCTAGTGCAGCCTCTGTTGTTGATCTGTATTGATCACAGGTTAGACTCTCCATGGATTAACATGTCCACACACATGCAAGCACACACACACACAAAGGCCCACTTGAGCTGACAACTCAATCAGCGGCTGGCCAGAGGAGAGAACTGACAGCTGCCTCGTTACGCATGCAGCAGATCTCCTTCAAAATTACAGGTTTCACGACTCACAGATGTTTTAAGTGTGTGTGTGTATGCTTGTGTGAAAGAAGAAATAAAGGCAGAATGAATGAGAAGGCGCCAGAGAGGAGAAAAAGAGAAAGTGCACTTGTGTCTGTGCATTAAGCCATTAAGGAACAAAGCTATCGGGCTGTAATTACTTATGCCGGATCACTGTGATCCTTTCAATTTGGTAATTTTGTGGAGTTAAATTGCCTTTTGATGATTCTCTGTTGTTATGTGAAAGAGGCTAATGAGAGGATGCCTGAGACGGTTTTTCCTCGTTCTGAACAAGTAGTTACCTGGTATTGGAATCGGTGTGTGTTACTACATATCTGTGTTTGTTTCTGCAAGAGCAATTGAAATCATTATATTGGCTCAGCAGCTACTGTAAGTGGGTTATCTGGCATGTGCAATCTGTAGTTAGTGTGTGCCGAACAGACAGAAGAAGTGGCGGTGTGGTTTGAGAGAGTACAATCATTCCATTTGCACAATAATGAAGTGGGGTCAGAAGCCATCGGCAGTATTTGCCTCCCACCTAATTGTGCTCATGTTTTAATGGACTCCGTGCTCCATTATTTTGCTGACCCTGGCCTCAATTACAAAGAACAGAGCCAGAAGGACGAGAGCATGTGTGTGTGTGTCTTTCCGTGTTTGTCAGACTACCAGACGGTTAATAGAAGTTATTTGAAATGATCTAAATTAAAGGTGGGGTTTACTAATAATTCTGTGCCAAGTTGTCAAAATGAAAAGGAGTGCACAAAATTCATTCATAATAATAGTTTTGCTTTCTCATATAATTTTTTTTTGTTGCTTTTAGCCAACTGCATGGCTCAGTGGCAATGTCCGTTCACCACTGTAGTCTGAAATATCTCAACAGCAATCAGATGGATTGTTTTGTACAGAAGCACAAATTTGTTTTAAGTGCTATCTTCTTATCTTTCTTACGTTAGTGCAGTGGTGGACTCAGGCTTTCTGAGGGCCAGGGGCGAAAATTATAAAAAAAGGGCACCAGCTGCACACGTTGGGGCACCAGAGCGCATAAAGTACCCTATAGAGAGCACTTTATCATGTTTTCTCCACAGGACGGGCACCCTAGTGGACACTTCATCACATTTTCTCCACTGGAAGGGCACACTAGTGGACACTTCATCACGTTTTCTCCACTGGAAGGGCACCCTAGTCGACACTTCATCACATTTTCTCCACTGGAAGGGCACACTAGTGGACACTTCATCACGTTTTCTCCACTGGAAGGGTACACTAGTGGACACTTCATCATGTTTTCTCCACTGGAAGGGCACCCTAGTGGACACTTCATCACATTTTCTCCACTGGAAGGGCACACTAGTGGACACTTCATCATGTTTTCTCCACTGGAAAGGCACCCTAGTGGACACTTCATCATGTTTTCTCCACTAGAAGGGCACCCTAGTGGGCACTTCATCACGTTTTCTCCACTGGAAAGGCACCCTAGTGGACACTTCATCATGTTTTCTCCACTAGAAGGGCACCCTAGTGGGCACTTCATCACGTTTTCTCCACTAGAAAGGCACCCTAGTGGACACTTCATCATGTTTTCTCCACTAGAAGGGCAAACTAGTGGGCACTTCATCACGTTTTCTCCACAGGAAGGGCACCCTAGTGGACACTTCATCACATTTTCTCCACTGGAAGAGCACTCTAGTGGACACTTCATTACACGTTTTAAGAGGGTCTGGATTTGTTAGCTTTCCTTGTGACTTGCTGGCTAAAAATATCTGCGAAAGAAGGCTGCTGCTGTATCATTTTACTGGCTACCTTGCTACCTGACAATACTTAGGGTACAGGGTGAAAGTGACAGATGAATAGAGGGACAGGAAACTGTATTGATCACTAAGCGTCTTTACAGTGCTTCTATAGGCAATGAACAACTTTCCTATTCAGCAGCAATACTGGTTGCTCTCTTGCACCATTCAGGATCAATTAGTCCCAATAAAGCAGTAGAATCCATTTCAAGTAATAATTTTTTAGGACACAGGTTTGCTGGGCAGCCTGGCTTTAACAGCGGAAGGAAGCCAACTCTTTCTTTGCGCTTATTGCTATTCATGCTTCCTGCTGGAGACTGGCCCTTAATTATTCAGCTGAATAAATTACCTATAAAGCAGAAAGTGGAGTCACGGCATGCCAGGAGGGAGCCGGCATGTCAGCTTCAAAGGGCCAAAACCTGCCTAGATCCTGTGGGCTTCACTCCACTTAACACCAGTCACTAGGTATATGTGTCTAGGCTTTCATAAGCCCAGCTTAAATGTCAGGGGGTAGGTAGCTCCCAAGTGTGGGGCTCAATATTGAATGGAAATCACATTTAACTGAGCCTGCGTGACTTTAGTGACCTTCATTGGAATTAAGTGAAAAGAGGTTGAGGGAGAGGTCAAAATCATGGCCAACCTAATATGATTTTGAATTTCTCTCATTTAAATATTGTGCAGATGAGCAATGTTTTTAACATGACACCATCCGGATTGGATTGGATCATTTGAATCAGAGACCTGTCTTCATTTTTCCATACTTGAGTTTACATGTTACATATTAAAGAGGACCTATTGTGCTTATTTTTAAGGTTCATACTTGTATTTGGGGGTTTCTACTAGAACATGTTTACATGCTTTAATGTTCAACGCTTTACTTTTCTCATAACAGCTGTGCTGCACCTCTTTTTAGTCTGAATAGCTTTGTTTGAGGGCGTGCCAAATTAGCTGCTAGGAAAAGTGTGTTACTTGGTGACATCACCAGGTTACGGAAGAGAAGGCGGGACTTCAAGCGAGGCGTTTCAGGCAGTTCAGGAGCAGTGTTTCTGTGGGGGAGAGTAACTCCCTTTAGCCTGGACTTTGGGCTTCGTAACTTTGCAGACCTTTTACATGCACAATAAACTATATAACACACTAAAGGAAAGGGAGAAAGCACAATAGGTCCTCTTTAAAAAGTTGGTTAAGTTCAAGAAATGTTTCTGCCAATTCTGTGACAAATTTGTAATAATTTGTCCACTATGCTCTCAGGAGGTGAAGTTTTGGATTAGATAGTCAACACTCAAAGCTACACTTTTCCACAAGAGCTCTTAATACCTGTAATACTATACGTACTGTAGTACTTTACATTTAACAGACACGACCAGAGAGTCCACAGAGAGTCTGGGTGGGTAAACTAAATGACCCCGGATCCTCCCACAGTGATTTCTGTCAAGGTGCTGTTGAGCAATGTGCTTAACCCCCAGCTGCTCCAGTGGAGCTGTCAAGTATAAGAAAAACAGCAAGATATTATGTGGTTGCTGTGGTTATCTCCCAGGTGTGAATGTGTGTAACTGATCCAATGAATGTGAAGCAGGTGGTTGCAGGAAAAGGGCGAGCGTGGTCAGCAAACCTTCCCTGGGTAGATAAACTTAACCAGATGAATGATATTGCAGTGCGGGTTCTTGTTACCCGAGTTTGGCCTAATTCATCCAGTCTCTATGGCTAGGCTTATTCCTACTGTAGTTGGATAATGTTGACTTTTTGAGGTTATCCACAGAAAACATTGGATAGATGTTAACAAATGAGTCTTGAGGATCATAAAAAATATTCCCTTCACTGTGACTTCTAAGGGTTACGGCCCAGACACATCACACCAACATCAACATCTAGCAGCGACGAAGGACGACCGCTACGTCACCTTTGTCTTGGCCAAAAAGTTGCACTCGCACACACCGCAAAGACTACAGACAACAGCCAACTACCACGTACGTTCTGCACCTGCGTGAGAGGAAATAACTCTCTACACCATTCGTCATTCAAAAAGGGAAACAGGAAGACCGAGGACTGCGGATATACAAGCCTTTGTTATGATACGTACATGAAACAAAGCAACGTTTGCCGACCATTTTCACACCACTTAGATGAGAAGATCGATGCCACGTGTGAAGTATGAAGCTAATGAGCCTGGAGATAATGAGCTTAGCTTAGCACACAGACTAGAAGCAGGGAAAACTGCAGACTGTTGTTGTCACTGTGACGTTGCTAAGCAGGAAGCATTAAACCACAACTTATTGTTTGGACTATGGAAGCAAACCTGCACAAACACAAATATCCATAAAGAAAAGACCAGGACCAGGATTCAAACCCAGGACCTGCTTGCTATCCAACTGCTTTAACACATTTGTGCTCACAACTAAAAAATTATATCTAGTCTTCAGGCACATGGGACTAATGGTTTTGCAATAGACTTCAGAATATTTTAGGAAAAACAGTAGTCTCATGTAAATACTAGATATAGTATGATAAGGAAATGACTGTATCTCTATTTAAGCGTTTTTCCTCTTTTTTAAAAAATCCTGAGTTTGACTATTGATAAAAGTGTGAATTTTCATGTGATCTAACAATGTCAAAGTTGAACTGTTAGATACTTGCCCAAACTATGTTCATACCAAATTTCAAGACTTTTGACTGATCAGAACAAATGTTGTGGCATTTTTCCTTATCATATCTAACTAAATAAAGTCTTTGGATGCAAAATAATTCTCTCTTTTCTCTAGTTATTATTTCAATCAATCAAATCAATGTGTGATAGCATTTCACACTGTACTTTGAATTTTCCAGGTCTGCTTTTGAATAATGATGTGTTAGCCTCCGGGGCAGAGTGTGTCTCTCTGACCTGAGTGTCTTCAGTTTGACAATGAAAGCTAAATATGCCTCACTAATGTCATATAAATTCCACTCCAGACTCCCGCTAGCGCTGTAATTGCCACTCTGACTCACTGCGCACCATGTCAGAGCCCACTGACAAGTAAATTACACAATAATGCCGCACTAAACTAGAGCTCAAAGCTTTTCGCTTTGGGTATTTGAACAATGGTTACAATAATTACACATTTCTGAGGTTTTTGATAAAGAGACTGCAGCGAAGACGAGGATGTAATATGATCCAAATAAATAGCCTATCAAATTAAAATGTATGGTAACTGATTATAAGCTGCTTGATTATTATTAAGAGCTTTTTCAACCCAAAGAAAAAAAAGGAAACCAGCCAAATCTGTTTAAAATGCACAGTGAGCTGATTACATCGGCATGATGTAGGTGAATATGGCAGAACTGTTAATAAACTGTCAATTTTATCATCAATCATTTGTCTCAGGTTAAGAGACATTCTCTCCTATGGTGGACATTTTAAATGTCTGCAACAAGACACAACATGCTGTCACTGCACTGCATTCATTCAAAATCCGACAACTCGGCACCTTCCCGCAGAGTTGTGCGGAGTTGGTTGTGTTTTAGAACGTAACCACCGGGAAACAATCTGAAAACAACATTTTATTTCACAGATTCGCTGCTTTGTTCTCACTAACGCCGCTCTCTCTCTCTCTCTGCTATCACTCTATAGCTCTCTTGACCATCACTGCTCTCTCTCTCTCTCTCTCTCGGCTCGTTGAGGTGTGGAGGTGAAGCCAACTTTGAATGCTGTGTGTTTACAAACAGCAACCGACAACTGTTACATGTTATACCTTTAAATAAACAGTGCGCCGCACCGCGCCGCGCCGCCACACACGTAATAGGTCTTTCACTACATGTTGCAAAATGACTTCATTACTCTACCACGAATGATTAATCCCTTGACACGACTGTCTGTCTGAGTCTCACGCCATTTGTCCATAAAATATCCAGGTTGTGCAACAAACTGGCAACCATTTGTTGTGAAGTAAATGCAATGGAACCGGGGAGCGCGAGTGCGACATTTAGTGGCTGAATGTTATAGTATAGGATAGGATAGCAATTTATTTATCCCCGTGGGGAAATTTCAGATATTTTATTTCTATCAATAGCACCTTCAACAACAATGGCAGCCCACCACTAGTACATCTTTTAATTCACAAAAGAGATAAGAAGAAGCGTGGCTGGTTGGAGGTACGGCACCATCTTGGCTCCTTATGTAGTCTACTGTCATCAGTAAGGAGCCAATCAACTGCTGGTGCAAACAGCCAGTTAACCAATGACCTTTTGTCCTGATACACACCTATATGCATGGACATACACACCTGTCTCATGTCATGCACCCTCATTCACTCATTGTAATGAATGTATAGTGTGATTCATCAGTTTCCCTTATTGCATATCATCTTTATGCTGCTGTATTCTGTCATACCGATCCTTCTGCCTTTGGTGTCATGTTCCTAGTTAAGCCATTCACCATCGTGGGCCTGATTACAATGTTTATTACAGTCAGCCTACACAAAGCAGAGAATACAGAGAAAGCAGCAGCGGCAGCAGCGGCAGCCCATGCAGGCTAATCTAGCAGCCATGCGAGCCTTCGGGGCAGGGTTTGGTAATGTGATTTAGATGAGTTTCCCACGCTGGTGTGTCACCGCCGTCTCCCCTCAGTGCTCCAGCGACAGTCCCTCATTACACACCGCGCCACCGTCAGCCGTATCGCCAACGAGCGTGACAGTTTTTGACACTGGGACACCCGTATTTTTTTTCTCAGGCGAAATGACGGAGAGGAATGAGGAAGGAATAGGGAAGGAACGAGTTTACAGAATTAGATATAATACAATTGGATTTCCCTTCCTGTCCACGCTTTAAATCACATGCTTTTACATTATTAAACAGTCTTACGACTCTCATCAACATATTTGACCTGTCGCTGCGCTGTAACCCTTGAAATTGCTTCTTTAGAAAGTTTGATAACACGGCTGGCTGTACTGGGAGAGTTTTGAATTGTGATTTTGGGGCTGTTTGGTTGTCACACTTCTGTCCTGATGTCATCCAAATGCGCTCTGATTATGGAGAATTTATAACAAAATTTTAGTGGCAGCTCTGAAAAAGTCCAACTTAGTTTCTACGGAAGCTGAACATGAAGTTCTGCTGGAGATTAACAAGAGTTGCTTATTTACTGTATTTAAGGTGGAACGAGGACGACCAACTTGGTCAAACATGTTTTCTCTACTCTCGACTACTCTCTATTGGGCATTAGAGAGGCAAAGTCCCGCCCCCTTCCGGTGGACCACCATGGTCCCTTATTTCAGAAAAAATATGAACGGTAGTCAACGGCAAGAGACAAATAATATTTGGATCCCGTTTGAATTGCTCCATGAATCACACAAGTGATGTTTGTCAATTTAAAAGATAATTTTGCAAGTCAAGAAAGTCTCAGTTTGTTGTAAAACTGTTGAAGTATCAGACTGTGCAAATATGTAATTAGAAAGACTACACACCCAAAAGTTGCGTAGTGATGTCTCTCTCTCTCTGAAGCTACGATGTCTGTGTGTTTCCTACTGGGATGAACTCACACCAGCAACGGGTCTGATCCTTCTTTCTCTTCCCGGCTGATAAAAAGACCTGGAGTCTCTGGATAAAACACATCAGGTCAGATAACGTTTCATCTGTGCGTGGTCATAGCTAAGTTAGATAGCTAGCTGGTGTTGGTGACGTATGTTGTGCGAGACGAGAGATGTAGTTCACTGAGCGGTTTCGCACAAAACTAAATGATACTACGACAAACTGAGACTTTCTTGACTTGTAAAAATTATCTTTTAAATCGACAAACATCATATGTGTGATTCCTGGAGCAATTCAAGCGGGATCAAAAAAATATGTGTCTCTCGCCGTTGATGAGCGTTCATATTTTTTTATTTTTTGTGGCTACACATACTGTATGTGTGTGAACAGTATGCTTAGGCATGTGTGTGTGTGTGTGTGTGTGTGTGTGTGTGCGGTGTCGATGAATAAGTGTCCATTTAAAACTCTCCTTGCCTCAGGGTTGGGCACACTGACTGTTTGCCGATTGGAAAAAAATGTTCCTCCTTTTGCCTCCTTCCCCAAATCCCTCTCCCTGCAGTGAGGCTGACTGAACAATGCCATGCTCATCTCCCACAGAAGAGGCTGTGGTCGAGGCGTGAATGACAGGCCTGCTGTGTGTGTGTGTGTGTGTGTGTGTGTGTGTGTGTGTGTGTGTGTGTGTGTGTGTGTGTGTGTGTGTGTCAGTGTTTATGAGCGAGCTCCCTGTAGATGTCGGGAACAAAGCAGCAAGTGACTTTCAGTCGGTCTTCATTAACCCCCCCGGCTAGGTTGTCAAAACGCCCTGTGTATCCCTTTGAACTAAATCAAACAAAACCAAACAGCCACGAGTATTAGCACTAGCAGTCTTTCCATTTAGCTCCAGACCAGACACCATCAGGACAAATATTTGGAACAAAGAGGACTTTGAGAAGTCAGGACAAGGGCAAATTTCTTCATTCCTCCTCTGCCCCTCTGGTGTTCTCCTACTCTGGTCTCAATCAGAGAGCCTGGTTATCTCCACCAACCAATTATTTGATTAGAGGAAGGACGGGTCTAAATCATTTAGGCCACTTCATAATAAGGAGGGGACACTATAGGATCCCAGAGATCGAGCAAATACCACAAGGCTAAGCCTCGGTGTGAAGGGATATGATCTAAAGAGGTTCTGAATCATTGTAACCTCACAGACATACAGCAAATCCAGGCACACACACACACACACACACACACACACACACACACACACACACAGATATAACGTACACAACCACACAAACTGTACTTTACACAGAATGTCTGACATCAACCTCAGGGTCTAATACACCCCACATCGCAATGTAGGACACTCAGCCAAATTCTTCTTATAGTTGTTATAACTCAAAGGGACTTGAGTTGAAAGAGCATGTTTCCTTTTAAAACTGTTGATTTAAGGAAAACATTTAGTTTTCTGAGAGTTCCTGAAAAAGTGCAGAGCTCAAGAAATTCAAGGCTATAGCATAAAAAAATGTCAAAAACATTAGATTGAAGCCCTTTTGTTGTAAAATCACCCACTCTAACCACACACCTTGCAACTTTAAAACTGGCAACAAGCAGCAAATTAAATTGATTTCTGAGTATATGCAAAGGCAAAGTGGTGGCTTTGAGATCCAAATGCATTTGGCCTTAGTCACCACAGAGCGTGCACGTTGGCAATCGCTGCTTTAAGTGTGGACGATGCATCAACCTTGAATGTGGACTGTAGAAGCACAATTTATATCATCTGTTGAACAAAAAGACCAAACTGCCCGTCCTATCAGGGGAAGAAAAAGCCCCCTCTCTTGCCAATTTTTTGTTTGCTGGTGTTGTACTTTTGTTTTGGATTAAACTCCTTACTTATGTTTCTGGACTCTTCTCCCACTGCAGCATGCAAACTCCATCTGACATGTTTGTCGCGGTAGTCGGTGTTATACGGTGGTCGGGCACATACCGATTACATTACGTACCAGCGTTGTGTTGCTTCTTTTACAGAAATAAAACCCATTTAGTTCATTTTGGTGTATCAGCGCCGTGTTATCAACAAATAGGCGAATATAAGACGCTATAAACTGACAGTGAATGCATCTACTCCATACCGAGTCTCAGCTCAGAGTACCAGCTGTCATATTTCACACACACACACACACACACACACACACACACACACACACACACACACACACACACACACACACACACACACACACACACACACACACACACACACACGGGACGAGAGAGAGAGTTGACAGACCGAGAGATGGCGGAGGATTTGGTGTCGAAGCGAAAAGCAAAAGCGCCTATTTGGCAATATTTCAGATTTAAACCCAACGCTATAAGGAAACCATAACGTTAATAATCAACCGATGTTTGAGCATCATCAAAATCAGTCAGACTTCAGGTTGCAGTGAATATACTGTATGCTTACAACACTGTATTTCACACCAAATATTATTGGCAATGTGAATATTATTGCGATACGATGCATGGTTGTAAAACAGGAATGAAACACATAATGAGGTCGCCATGTTTAACATGTAGAACAGAATGAGTATGACACAGAAAACATCCAGCAAATTCTCAGCCTCATAATATCATAACTTGCATAGCACAGGATGTGATGCAACAGGAAAGCAATGGGTCCACACAGGCTATTGGATTCCAACTGAAACAGGTTAGGAGCTCACAGCTGGATGCAGGCGTTAATATTAAGAGGAGGCCGTGGGGGGGGGGAACTGATGTTCAAAGGAAGCAGTGAAAGACGGGCCCTATAGTAAGTTTACCGTGTTATCTTTCGGCTGCATGAATAACGGTTATACATGTATATACTGTATGTGTTTATGTGGATACCCTGTATGCTAGGGCTGTCAACAAATATTCTAAATTCAAATACATATTCAAATATGAAAATTAATATTCGATTGTGGGGGGGAAAAAAACAAAAACAGCACTACCGCAGCTGTCTGCCTCACACGCACTGAATGCACCACATGACGGGAGTCACACAACGTCACTTTCATTAAGAAAATTAAATGTAACTTTAAGTCAAGCTGAACGAGGAATAATTCAGCAACCGCCGTGATGAGCTGAGAGCGACGGCGTGTACGTTACGTCATGTAAACAAACCACGTACCTATCAGCTGTGCACTGGAGATCAGACTGGAGATGTAACTATTTACACGGTGGGTGACTAGTACTTGCTATCTTCTGACATTTGTACTTTTTAAACAGAAAACCCGTTTTATATTGTGATATTTGCTGGACACGACATACAAGACAGACAGACAGACAGACAGACAGACAGACAGACAGACAGACAGACAGACAGACAGACAGACAGACAGACAGACAGACAGACAGACAGACAGACAGACAGATAGATAGATAGATAGATAGATAGATAGATAGATAGTAACTTTATTGATCCCGAGGGAAATTTTATTTTCCAGCATCACAGTTCCATAGTGCAAACATATTAGTAAAAACGGCACAAGTAAGTAATACAGAGTATAAAAAAATATACCAGATATAAAAATAACAGGAGATGAAGAATCTGTTACAAATTAATATAGTGCAGAGTAACAACTGAGATACAGGACTAATACAAATGTGAATATAGTGCAGACGAAACTGTTAAAAATGAATATAGTGCAGGGTAGCAACTGAGATGCAGAAGAAACTGATCAAAATGATTATAGTGCAGAAGAAACTGATAAAAATGAATATAGTGCAGGGTAACAACTGAGATGCAGAAGAAACAATACAATATAGCCAACAGCCAATCACAGCCACCTTGTTTAGGTTTTTGTAGTGAAATAAGGAGATATCATATAGATAACTCCTCATTTCCACTTCACTCATCCACTGCAGGCTTTCAAAGCAAGCAAAATAGATATTTGATTAGTTCAAACCTATGTGGTTTTTAAAAACTAATATTCAAATGTCATTTTTGGACAACTTTGACAGCCCTATTGTATGCTCCTTCAAAAAAAAATGGAAATAACTCAGTAGTTGTTCCAGGTACAGCCAGAGGTTCCATTGAATTGCCATGAATTGGTGACTATCAGGGACTGTTCAGGGTGTTTTTTCATGTTAATATAACAAGAACAAGACTCAGTCAAATCCAAAAAAGAGGACACTGTAGACTACATGTGAGAAATCAAAATGATTAATTTTCATGAATCAATTAAGTTGTATTGTATTTCATGCTGGGGATGAGACACAATGATAGTCTGCTATTATGGAAAATGCATTGTTATAAGTATGAATACATTGGAAACAATTGTTTCATGTATTGGGTTGTACAGACTAATTTCTTATTGATCAGCACACACAATATTGCACATACACTGACATGGACAATGACTCCAAACAGATCATCTGCATCGTGAACATTGACAAGCGGGAGACACTGAGGAACTCCGTTGTCATGGAGAAGGAGGCGTACCTTTGAGACACTCCGTTAAGAGCTGAACAGAAATTTGCACAGATGCTCAAACCCAAATATCAGCCCTCTTCACTAAGTGGACTTATTTATAGTTTTCTCTAGGGTTGGTGCAGCAATCCAACTTTCTGCATGGAGTCCCAGACAACATTCATGGACATTGTTTAGGATTATTTTATTTGTCCACCACACCATGGACATCTGGCATAGGTCCAAAAACTTAGTTAGAAAAATGAATGCAGTAAGTTCTTGATAGATAGATAGATAGATAGATAGATAGACAGATAGAGAGATAGATAGATAGACAGATAGATAGATAGATAGATAGATAGATAGATAGATAGATAGATAGATAGATAGATAGATAGATAGATAGATAGATAGATAGATAGATAGATAGATAGATAGATAGATAGATAGATAGTGCCGTTGGGTTCAGGTTAAATGGATGAAACTCAAGAGAGGCCTCACAACAGTTATGAACATACCACAACTAAGGGACAGAAAATGAATAAACAGTGTGTAGACAGTAAACGAAACAAACGTAAAATGTGTGAAATAACACATTAAAACACACTTCTTGATTCAGTGGTTATGTTGTTTGTTGAGTAGCAGAAGCATCATACAACAAACACTGTGAAGGACTTCACTATTAATGCGTACTGACAACACTGCCACACAGGAAGGCTGAAGAGTCTCTCTCTGATGCAGGCAAATATTGCGTCGGAGTCCCTGTCAGAGTATAATGAAATGGGTATTTATGCAACCATGCACACAGTTCAAACTGATGCTAAGCTTGTCGACAGACAGAATCTGTAATCAGTCAACAACTCAGAGCCCGAGGGGACGAGCTGTTCTAATGAAATCTGAGGAGAAAACAGAAAAGCCTCAAAGAATAGAACCCACATTTTACTATACATCTTCAGCCTTTTTTTACAATGCTTGATGAGCACTGACAAGAATCAGCCTTCGTACAGTAAGTCCTTTGTGAGATCTGTGGAGCTTTATAGCGAAACGGAACAAAGTTATGTTCAGAGAAGAGTTTTCATGGCAGGCAAAAAAAACAGGGAAATGAACAAAATGCCAACAGCTGAATGCGGAAATGCACGGACAAGGAAGTCTCTTCACCAAACTCTGGCATCAACACTCCCATCAGCATTACCTGGGGGAGAACTATGAGCTAATTAATCATCCAATATAACAATACACACCGCAGCACACGCTGGTGGATAATTAAAGGCAAAATAGATCACAACATTATATGCCATTTGATAGCTGCTGTATCCAATAATACACTGTGAGGTCAATACAGGAATGAGACCCCAAACCCTTTCAGAATAATACTTTACACATACTGACCCACATTCTGCAAAGGACAACAATGAAACACTCCTGTAGCCAAAGATAATTTACTTGTCACATGCCATACATAAATTATCAACATATATTCTGTATTAACAGCAATATATTCCCTTAAAACACTCAACCAAACTTTGTATTATCCTCAATTTACATCAGTTGTTTGCTGACCCGCAGGTGACGTCTTGATTATAAAATACATGAAGGTCACAAAACAACATAGCACAACCACAGAGAGCCAAACTAAAGCTTGAGAACATGCAACAAAGTGAGACCTCGATCAGTTAGGTACCCATAAGTGTGTTAGTAGATATTGTAGAAAAGGTGTTTAATGGTTTTCTCTGTAACTAAATCCATCTCAAAGGGTCAGACACAAGTTTCATACTGTAGCAATTAAACTGCTTCATTGAGACCAGAAGTAAAATATTTCTTGAAGTACCTAAATCATGAGCACTGTGGCGGTAATAACGTGTCAAATGATTATAGGATAACTCTCCAGTTATCCTCACTACTGTATGTAGAGGTGACATTTACTCAGGTGAACCAAAATGTTGAATTTTAAATGGTCTGGTAATTTCATGTTCATAGTGATCCCAGGAAAATCACACATTATAAGGTTGAAACTTCAGTGCCTCTCAATGCTCCTTATCATTTATATTTCATACAGTTGTGATGAAACTGGGGTTTTTTTCTTGGGTAAATCGTCCCACCATGCTGTGTGTGATATGAAAGGATAATATTGTAGCTCCACTGCATGGGAAACCACTGGAATAGTAATGGCTTTATGTCTTAACCAGAGGGAAAGTGCCTGATTCTTGTCATTCATGTCCTGACCTCTTAACAGTAATTGAGACCAAAACGAAAAGCCAATGTTGCTCCACATTGAGTGGCCGACTATAAATGAATCTGAACACCCAGTTTAGCCGGATATATGCTGGGAATAAAGGTTGCACAAGCAAATGAAAGGTTCCGTCTACTGAAAGCAACGCATGTCAAACACATGAAACATGCATGGAGGTATATTCCAAATATGTACAGTATCATGTCAGGTGCATAAAGCATTGTAGTATATACGTGTTTTATATTAACTGTAAACAAGGAAATTTCTGTTTTAAAGTCAAATATGATGAGACCAGTGGGCGACCTCCGGGTCTGAAAAGTGAAGCCAATGCTGAGGTGCCTTAAACTTGCATTCTTTCTAATAACCAGCAGGACGCGACTCCTCTGGTTGCTAAAAGAAGTCTGATTGTACAGAGTGCTCCAGGGATGACATATTTTTGCAGGCCAACCAGGAAGTTAGCATCGCTCTGGGTTCCCTCGACAAAAAAACAATGGGATGTTTCATTGGGTTTTAGATTATTGTGGAAAATCAGCTCTGTGGAAAACACACGTTTATGATACTTACATGTTTTGTTCAGCAAGATATTCTTCACAAAAAAACACCACTTTTATGATTTTTGAAGTGTGAATGCAATCGGCAGAAGTAAAAAGCTAACGTTAGGCAATAGATAAACTACATCACGGTCGCATGAGTGAGAGTATACACAACGAGGCAGTAGAGGAGGACCAGTCGGCGTGATGAAGTTTTGTAGTTTTGTAGTTTTGTAGTTTTGAAGTTAGCAACCACCTTTTTTAAGACACATAAAGGCTTCAGAATTCACGAGTGGGATATTTATTGATGTATTTTATGTCGCAGAACATGTGTTTGTGTGTTAACCACAGACCTTATTTCAGACTCCATTGACTTCCATGTGAGGGAACTCGAAGTGCTAAAATGCTAACTAATTTACGGGTTTTAGGACTCATTCCTGCAGCACTCTATAGAAGTCTATGAGAAAATGAGTCTACTTCTCACTTGACTTATTACCTCAGTAAACATTGTAAACATGAGTATATGGTCTCAATCGCGAGTTCCAAGTCTTCTTCAATACAGCATGATGTTCATTTTGTAAATTATGGTCCCATTTAGAGTCAAATAGATGATAAAGCAGGGGATGCTTTAGGGCGGGGCTACCTTGTGATTGACAGGTTGCTACCACGGCGTTGTGCCGTCTGGTAGTTGTCCGTGTTTTCGTTTGAGAACTACAATTCTGGTTGCAAAAAAACAAGATAGCGACGGCCAAAATGCCGAACTCAAGGCTTCAAAAAGTCCACGAACCAATGGGCGAGGTCACGGTGACTACGTCCACTTCTTACCGGTATACAGTCTATGGATGGGACGTGTTTTGCTCTAGACCTTTCCCTTTTCATACTAACTAGAGATTGTTTTCCCCAAAGCAGCGTTAACTGTAGTTAGTTATATAAAGACCAGGGCATGAAACTTTTTCTGTCACAGTGGCTGATGGACACCAAATGTCCCCAGTCAATTTAAAAATGTTAGCAGCTCAGGCAGTTTTAGAATAAGAAAAACACAGTTTGAAAACAATCTTGAGACCTGCCAGGGTAAAAGAGAGACAGCCTGAGTCACCGACCACAGCCAAAATTATACAGCGTTTGGCTGGTGAATGGGATAATTTCATGCCCCGATTGTGACCAAGTACTATCATAAATGCACATTATATTACGCATTTAATGTCATTTTTGGATTTGTTCATAATGTGTTGGTTGAAACGTGCTTTATATGGTGAAACTGGCTCATTAGGTTGCCAAGCAAGAAAGTTCTGCAGCTGTGAAGAGCTGTAAAGGGAGAGCATCGGATCAACATCTACTTAACACATTTCCAAAGATAGCAAGAAAATCCAAGCACGCTGACAGGCTGACACGGCTGACATGGGTCCTCTTGATAATAAGGATATACTGTCGACAGGGTGTTCCATGGTTGGAAAGTTTATTTCTTTTCCACTCTGCTGTCAGCAACGGCCGTCTATATTTAATATTTAATATACATGAACCACAACCGGATGTCAGAAAAGCAAATTATACAATCTAAATGTGTCAGTGACAGCAGTATTATACAGGCTGTTCTTTATTCACTCATAGTCAAACTGTTACATTAAAGCAGCTATGACCAATATTTTGATATTAACAATGGATCACATGACTACTTGTATGTGAAAGGAGTCACTCACACAGAGAATTACTACCAGTCCTCCTCACGTCTATGGAGCTTTATAGCTACTTTAAACTCATTGTTTTGGTGTCCGGCCCTCAACGTTACCGTCATCACTCTCAGAGCAACATTTTCGGCTGTTTCCAGAAAACTGAAGAAACTACTGTACACTACCTGCCCATCAGCAAACGGCAGACAGACAAAGTTAGCGATTAGCTTGTGAACAATGTGGAACATTTAGCAGCTAAAGAGCAACATATTTCCTTCATGAGTTAGTGGAAACCAAAAAACGGAGCTAAAAGAGGGAATATTGGACACAGAACAATAAGTTATTACCAGTATAACTCTAATATTTTTTTTAATATTTGCCCTTTGAGAGAAATAATCCTGGTGGGTTCTGAGTAATAGACTGTAGATATAAATGGACGACGCGTCTCATCTTCCTCCCACTGTTCAAAAGTGAAGTCAAAACATCCCGGATACGGGAGCTGCCATCTTGAGATTTTTACGTCATTGGGAGCCAGAGTCTGCGCAGTAGTGATCGGGGGGGTCGGGAGCCACGGTGTCGAGGTCCCGCCCACACATCCGCCCCGAGCCAATCACGAGCCGAGCACGGCCGCAGCTTGTTAGCGTGAGTCACCTAGCTGCTACAGTACGTTAGCACCACAGTAGCTGTTTGGCTAGAAAGACACAACAACTAACTATAATATCTCTAAAACTAAACTATCTCCGCGACTACTTTACTCAGAACAGCTGTCAATCATGACGTCTCACCCCCTTTTATAGCATCAAATAACTAATTAAAACCAAACTTAGCAGACAAATTAACACTTGAACAAACATCAGCGTGATAAGAACTAACTAAAATGACAGAAACCATCTTTGGGAACAATGTATTTGACGTGTACTTTGACTTTTTATTTTGGCCCATGTCCCATCCGCTGACATGGATTTTAGGGATGGGTCATGATTTTAGATATTTCAAATCGTCATTAAATTATAAAATGTGTGTGTGTGTGTGTGTGTGTGTGCGCCCTGCAAGCAGCAGGGTGCACCTGATAGTTTCAGCAGGTAGATCAGCTGTTCCAGCAGCGGAACATATCGTCATTCAAACCCGGCAAAACAAAATAAAACTCACCAAAACCGTCTTGGTTTGTCTTTCCATTGGCCTCCTCCACTGTTCCAACAATATGGTTGAAACGAACTCTTAGCCAGCCAGCCACCAGGGGGGCGATCCAGATGTTTTGGCTTCACTCTTGGGGAGCTGTCATGTCGTCCATCTTTAGATAGTCTATATATATACAGAAAGAAAGAAAAGAGAGAAAAGAAAGAAACAGGTGAGGTTCTGTACATTTTTGACATTTATTGTTAAATAGGTTTTTTGGACTTGATTTAAGTTCATCCTCAACTCAAAATGATCCCTGGTGGCTTCTGCATTCAGTCGTATTTTCAGATATTGTTGCAGATATCAGGGCTGCTTTTTATTCTTGTACAGTAGAGAAAGAAATTGACACATACTTGAGAAAAAAGATGAGCCTCAGCAACTGTAGATATTTCATGAGGATTTCGGGGGGTGTTTTGCCAGAATGTCTGTTTTGTTGTGTTTTATTGTGCCTGTGTTGACAGTTTTCATATCAGTGTATGCATTATGTCAGGCTCTGCTCACTGTCGATCTTTAGACTCCCACAGGAAAAAGAAGAAGCCCCTGCAAGAAAACAATCCCCTAAAAAACACTGTTTCTTTTTTAAAGGTTGTATTTAGTAGTAAACAATTTCAACAACAAAGACGTAAAATCAAACATGCCATGCGTTAATAAATGGAGAAAATTAAACTTGATATGACATGAGTAAATTGGCCGTAACGCTGCAACACAGATGAACCTAAAAAGCAGAGAAAAAAAATGTCTCTAGTGTGTAGAAGCTTGATTCAAACACACAATATGCAGGACTTTAAATGTGAGTACAGATGGCAGACTTAATAGAGCACACACCTGAGAAAAGCCTATTAGTGATACAGCGTGGTGATTGGGTTTTGTTTTAAGAGCCTTTTCCTGGTTTGTCCCCAGGGTGTGCTGCCACGCTGTGTTGGTATCTCGGCTCGGAGAGAACAGGAAACAGGAACAGCTGCTGTCGCTGCTCTCCTCTCGGTCCGGACCGAGCTGTCCTCATTCTATCTATCTGTCTTTATGTGACTTTGTTTCTGTCTACTGGATGTCTTCCGCTCTCCCTGTCTCTTCCTTACATCTCTGCTAATGCATGCAAGCATACACAGGAGCAGTCTTAACAAAGGTGCTTTATTTATAGTGCATGACAGCGTTGTAGTTAATGCAATATAATTTGTGTTACTTATATAATAACAGAATTTATGCCCATGTTATCTGCACACACTGATGGGTATAAGTAACCTTCCTTTAGTTTAAAGCCAACATTCATCTTTATCAGGCCGTTGTATTGTGAAAACTTTGTCAACAGGAAAGAGTTTTATTGTCACGCCAAGTCTGAGGAGTTTTGACTCCCTCTCCTAATTCTATCCTGGTCTATCTATGTCGCTCCGTTGGACATGTGATTTGGCCCCAGTTGTCTGACTGATGTGTTATTCTGGACAGGGAGCTCGGCTGTGCTCTGTACTCTGTCTTCAGACGCAGTGGGGGCTCCTCAGCTAGTTGCCAGTACTCGGGCCTCTGGGACGGTATTGTCCAGATGCTTCCCTCCCAAACCAGGAGGTTACTCTGCCAGAGGGAACTCGCTGCTCCAATTTCACATCGCTATATGTGCCACTATGGGTGTGTATGAGTTATGGGTGGGGGGGGGAAATCGATACAGCAGTATGTCGCAATATTTTATTGATACATGGACGTTGAGTATCAATCTTTAATTATATAAACTATTAACCTCGTAACAGCCGCTATTCTGTCTTTCAGAGGTGGTAAAAAAGTAAAGATTTATTTTCAACACTTCCTGCTTTCATTTAAAAATAAAAGCCCTCATGTGTTTTTTCTGTTGACAGAATTCCTTCCTTTGTTAACACGAGGCTTTTATTCTGAAATATTTACAGGACAGTGTGGTAGAAAATTCAGTGACTTGCAGGGCTCCATGAATGAATACAATACGGGGTTTTAATTGTGGATTATTACTATTATTTACAAACAAGCACACACTTCTTTACCTTTTTCTGTCTAAAATAAATATAAATGACATTTATAATGAAATGAAATGGCCATTATGAAAGCAAACGGCTGGCAGCAGCAGCAGAAACGCTGCAAGTGTGGACACCACACGCGTGAGATACGCATCAGTTCAGCGAGGCAGCCGCCACACGCTGCTGACGTGTCCAGTATGGCCCAAGCGTCAGTCTTAAAGCTAGAGTGAAGATTGTGGTATCATATGCAACTAGAAAACCAAAGAAATCCATTGGTATATCAACCATGTCATATTAGTTTGTCGGGAAGAATGCTAAATAACGCTTCAAAATGATGCTACATTTTGGCGAGGAAAAAACGACATGGCCATTTTCACCCCAAGATATGTGAATGAAAACTCTGAGATGAACGGAGTGAAAACTGTATCTTATTAGATAAAACAAATGTTGACAAACTGCATAATTTAAAGTTTAAAAAAGATAATAAATCGCAATATATTGCAAGACTCAAGTATCGTGATGATATCGTACCGTGGGGCCTCTGGTGATTCCCATCCCTAATATGAGTACTCTTTAAAGTAGTTGGCCCATCGCAGTGGTACTGTAGAACTCTAAAAAATGAAGATGTACATTCAAAAAACTCATCTATTTGGTAAGCTGTACTTTTCTTTTAAATGTTATACAACATTTCAATCAAACTGAAATATGTAATACATAAAACTACAGTATATCTCATCTGATTACCACGACACCTGAGTTTCTTTATTCCTCCTTTGAAATATGCAATTTCATTTTGGGTCAGGACTACTGTATATTATATGAGACATAGCAGCTTTTGTATATTCATTATATTCTCCATTCCCTTTATCTCATCTCTCTACCTCTTTTTCAGTCTGTTTCCCGCCCCCCTCTCTCTCTCTCTCTGTCTCTCTCTCTCTCTCTGTTGCTTTCATTGACAGAAGCCCCATGGTAGTTTTAACATTATTGAAGCAGTTGTCCGGGCTTTAATCTGTGACTTGGGGCTGTCGTTATCCATCAGAGGAGACACTCTGTCCCTTCCAATTTCCTCCCTGCGTCCATCTCTCCCTTTCACACCTACACTTTGAATCCTCCCTTTTGCCTCCGTCTGCTTCATAAATATTCAGCGGCTGCCGACCAGTAATTTACACACAATCTGCCACTCCCCATCATTTCTACACCTGGACACATGGATGTTGACATTCCTCTCTGTCCTAATCTGCTTTCATGTCCTTTATTTCTCTCCTCTCCCCCCCCCCCTTTTCGACTCTACTCTTCTTTCTACTTCTTGCATTTCCTGTCACCTCTCCTCTCCTCTCCTCTCCTCACACACTGTCCATCCCATCTAACTTTATCCCTAAAACAATCCTAGTACTCTTTGCTGAAGGACAAAGTGTCAGGAACTAATACAAGTACAATGTTGAGCTTGAAGGTTCGTGGGTCGAGGTTCTTCCTCTTGGAAAAAACTGTTTGACAAACAAATGGTCAACAAAAGGGCCAACTTACTGGTTGTATCTCGAGATACAATGGATATTTTGACATGTCATTGCAGGGTCACAGGTGTAATTAATAATATGAATTATGCCTGGTATTGTGCATGCTGCCTCACTGGAATGGCTGTGACACACTAAATAGAATGGGACCATAATAAATTTGATCAATTACACCTGTTTTTACCCTGCTATGACATGTCAGAATGACTGCTGTGAAAAAGGCATAACGCAAGGTTGGCGAAATGTTGAAGAGTCCTTGAACTCCGATTGCTCTCGATGGTTAAGCCAGCGCCGTGCACGGCAGCTTGCTTCTGTGTGTGTGTGTGAATGGATGAATACAGTATAATAATAAAGTGCTTTGGATAAAAGCATTGCACTCCATTTACTTTGGCAGTAAAAATAAAGTAGGAATGGCTCCAAATTGGATGATTTCACATATTTCAAAGCAGGAAGTAGAGTCCCCTTGATGTAGTGAGGTGGGAAGGTTGGGAGGTCGTGGATGTGGATGTGGATATAAAAAAAATCGTTTTGCAAATGCACTCAACATGTGTAGAGTTCAAAGATAAACGCGATGTGTTTTGGTGAATAAGACTGAATACAAGAAAACTCCACAGGGCACCTTTAACCCTAACGTTAACCAAGTGTTTCAGTTCACTAAACTTCAACATACTTTAACCAGATTTTATTTGCCATATTCACAATCATTCCCTAACCATAACCATACCATATTGCCAAGTGCAGACATCGTAGAAAGAGTTGTAGAAAACATTGGTATTGGATGTAATGCAGAGTTTGCAGAATCGTGCAATGTTGACAGTATAGTAACTCATCTGTATTTTTAAGGTTCAAGAGCTGAAAACAAACAACCGAATGTTTGTGGAAGCGACACAACTCTTCAACTCTTCTGTGACAAAGTTCTGAGGCAAGTATATTCCCAACTTTGTAAAATGTCATTAACAGCATAGTCATTCCAAATCTGTTTGGTCTGGGTCATATTAACGCTGGGGAGTTTGTTCCTTTTATATATTTATTTATTTTTGTTTGTACAGGTGAGAGCAAGGCCTTACAAAGGGACATCATTGGTATCTTCAACCATCAAAATATATTTACTACATTCACATGACTTGCTTTATGATCATCTGAGAAGCTCATTTTCAACTATTTCTTCTATAGCAGAAGATCAGCAAAATCCAAGATCATGTGCATCACTATGTTTGTGTCCATGATTTGCCCCTGTGCCAAAGTAATAACACTATTTCAAGATAACAAGTGATGGCAGCTGTTATACTGCTTTTTTTTGTCATAAGGCGATGTAAAACCTGAATAGATAATATGCAGTGCGCTGTACAACAATATATCTGACATGATACAGACCAGAGAGGAAGAACTTGGGATAACACCGGTGTGATGACAACTGCTTTCTGAAATCTGTCAGGCTTTCATTACACTGGGAGAGGATGGTTTAAATGAGGCAATTTGTGCACCAAACCAACATTTACAGCATTCACAATAAATAGAGAAAGAAAATACAATCTCTGCACCACAGACTGTATATAAGAAGTGGACGTAGTCACCGTGACGCCACCCATTTTTGGTTTGTTGCCGCTTAGAAGGAGTTCGTCATTTTGGCCGTCGCACTCTTGGATATTTTGCAACCAGAAGTGACACGAGAGGTCGGAGCTAAGTACAACTGAACGCTGAATAAGGTGACCAAAATGTTATAATTAACTTTCATGAACTGAAAAATCGCTGTGAAAGGGTTAAAGTTGTAAGACGAAAACACGGACAACTCCCAGACCGGACAAAACCGTGGTAGCGACCTGTCAATCACAAGGTAGCCCCGCCCTAAAGCATCCCCTGCTTTATGGTCAATCTGACTCTAAATGGGACCATAATTTACTAAATGAACATCATGCTGTATTGAAGAAGACTTTAAACTAGTGATTGAGACCATAAACTCATGTTTACAATGTTTACTGAGGTAATAAATCAAGAGAGAAGTAGGCTCATTTTCTCATAGACTTCTATACAATCAGACTTCCTTGAGCAACCAGAGGAGTCGCCCCCTGCTGGCTGGTAGAGAGAATGCAAGTTTACGGCACTTCTCAGACCCCGGAGTTGCCCACTGCTCTGTAAACACACTACGGTGTATTTTCTGCACTCTTAAAAGGTGATCTACCTGCAGCCTTGTAATTTCAATCGTGCCCAAGCAGTAGACTGTACCTTATGCTGTTGACACATATTTAACACACGATGAGATGTAATTCAAAACTGCACATGTGGAAGTGCTAAAAACAGTCCAGAGGAAGGCTGTGACTGGAGGCTGGGTTCATCGAACACAGTTTCCTGGCGTATAGGGTGAACAAAATCAGGGCATAGGCTGAAAGGGGAAAAACAGAGTAAAACAAGGAAAGAAAAGTCAAAACAGAGAGAGATAAATAGACAAGAGAGCAGAGAGAAAGAATGGAAGAAACTACAGGGAGAGTGCAGCAGGGGTTTGAAAACAGTGTATAATCAGTTTTTCTTCTGGTCTTCAGGTTTGGTGTGTTGTTTGGTCTGCTGGTCACAGGCAGGACATTTACACTCCGTGTCTCGCACATAAATCATGTCTCATGGCTGAACGAACAGACACTGCCAGCACTTTAGCTCCAACAAAACCCAGCTCCGCGTGGCCCACCCTGCTTTCACACATACACACACACTGAGTATACTAAGTGTATCTGCATACACATTATATGTATGCAGATACACGATGTATGTACGGACATGATCATGCTTAGACATGGAGACACATGAATGCACACAGGGCCGGCTCTAGCCCTTTTGGTGCCAGAGGTGAAATTCATATTTGGAGGGTTAGGGTTCAAGAGTTACAGGGGTGAAAAGTGAATATCTTTTATTTATTTGGTGACCAGCATTCCCCAGAAGTTGGCGCTCTAGGCGACCGCCTATATGGTCGATGCCTTAAGCCGACACATGCACACAGTGACACACGCTCCATATGTCTTGGCGTGGAGGTGTTTCCTCCTGATATGCCCTGCGGCTGTCTGACCAATCACAAAGTCTGAGAGAAAGTCTCTCTCCCTCTTCTCTGTCCTTGTCTCAACTCTCTCTCCATATCTTTCCCTCTGTCTGTCCTCATAACGTCCAACTCTCTCCATCTTAGGCAAACTGCTCCACTAGATTTATTTCATTATTTGGTGAGAGAAGAGTGACGCTGAATTCATAAATTTCCTGTCAGGTTGTGTTTGTTATACCGGGGGGGGGGGGAGGGGGGACAAACAAATGGCACCGTCACACTCTCCTGGGTTCTGCATTCTTGCGTCCCTCCATGCTGGATAGATGATATCTGGCACAGGTTCCACGTGCTGGAGCTCTTTTCCTTTTGATGCTTGTACAAACACGGAGGCTGAGACAACAGTCTGCGAATGCTTTGATGCAATTAGCCAACAGAGTGTGAAGCAGAAAACCTTTGTAGCTTTTACACGACGCGCGCGAAAAACAGTGTCAACACAAAAGGACGCAGAGATCAGTCGACAGGAGCCGAGTCTCTTTGTTGATGCCACTCCATCTCCTGTGTGTGTGTCTGTCGCAGACTGAGAGTGAATCCAACACTCGATATAAACCGGGTAAGAGACGGGAGGGACGAGGGAGGCTCTGATGGGAGCGACGCTGCCCCCGTGGACTGTGGTTAGTGAAGGGCACGATCACACAAAGAGAGGCACATGGATTTCGGTAGAAACCTTTAAAAATGTTCTATTGAATACACGACAAAAGGTCAGGCGGTGACAGACAGATTGATAAAGATAAAGCATAAAGGGAGCAGCCACCAGAGTGACGCTTTTTAAATTCAATTTTTGTAAAATGTAGGATTTAGGAGAGCTCTGTGTGTGTGTGAGAGAGAGAGTGTGAAATTATCGTTAAAACTCTAAATGAGATCTCTAAATGTGGTAACTAACTCCAATGCTCTTATGATTATGTGATCATTATGATGTGGTGTTTATATCAGTTAAACTAGAAAGAAGGTTCTCCTCTCTGAGCTGCATGTTCACAGCAGCAGCAGGCAGTCTTAAGAAATAGTCAGCTTTGAACTGTCGACAGCTTTTTAATATAATAAGATTTAGAAAACGCAGCTGATTATTCTGTCTAAGGTGTAATGGCAACAATATATGCAGCTTTTTTTTTTTGCAATGTAGCGACGCCCTTAAGAGCCTATGATCTATAGTGTTAATAGATAATACAGACACGCCAATGAAATTGTGGTGCTGCAAAGGATGTGCATATTTTTATGTTAATTACAAAGACAAATGATAAACACTCTCGCTGTACCAGCTACCAACAGGCCATCCCATAAACTGAATGCCTTTGGTTTCCAAAAACAAGAAAGGTTGCAGACCTTATTGTACCTGAACCTTTTTTTTTTTATCTGTCTTCTGACAAGCTCACATAAGTTAATATGCTACATTATTACACGGCTGTGTTGAATACTCGATTCTGATTGGTCAATCACGGCGTTCTGCGGTCTGTTATTTCTGTATTACAGACCGTTGCTATGTAGAACAGACCGTTGCTATGGGCGCAGCTCTGATGTCGGACTCTGGAGGACCGTTTTTGTGTCAAATTACTGATTTCTTAAGTACGTCGCCGTGTAATAAGCGGGATAATGTACAGCGAGCGGGTCGTTGGGACGCCGCATCGCCCTGTCTGGGTTTATTTCACAACAATGACCGGCTCGCTGTACATTATTCCTTACGTAACAGCCTCCATTCTCTCAGGATTTGCTCCAATTCAGCAACAAGAACATTATGGTACGTGTCCACAGGATCCGTCCTTTCCACGCTTCCCATTCACTGTCTATGTAAGCAGGCGCGCAATGCATTCTGGTAGCGTAGCGTTGCGTTTCGAGAGACGGACCGTCACGTTGTCCGCTCCTCATTTGCATTAAGTTGAGATCTAGGCTACTTTATGCAGATCAGGGGAGTCCAGCGCCGCCTCTGGAAACTTTCGAAAAAAACTTTTAAACTAAACGTTGTCAAAACACAATTCGGTGAACTATTTAGGTAATAAATGAGTAAAAAAAGTGCTGAGTGCCTTGTGTCTAGTGGCAGCCCGTCAAGCGTCCATTGCTGGGAAGCGAGGCGATCCCTCGCATCCAAAAACGCCCATGTGGCCACGTACCATTAGTGATAAGCAATGGGCTCACTCCAATTCATCTCACAGGTGTTGGATTGGGTTTAGGGTCAGTGTGTCAAGTTCTTCTATACCAAACCCAGAAAAGTATTTTTTAATGGACCTCACTTTGTGTTCAGTGTCACGTTGAAACAGTTAAGGGCCTTCACCAAACTGTTGTCACTAAGTTAGAAACACAACACTGTTGTTTCAGTTCCATTAAGAGTTCCCTTAATTGGAACTTTGCTTATATTATAATCTGCACTGACACTGATTCGGTTTCATGTGGCACAGCCCGGCTTTCAAAATGTCTCCTAAGCTGCCACTGCTAGAATCACCTCCAACAAACCACTGCCACCCTAGCTGACCAAGCTCAAGAGACAGTTAATAACTTCAATGTAAAAGACATAAAAGCACATGAAATTGTAGCTCCGTGACCAGTTGACCTCTGTCTCCAGCTGACTAACGCTTGTTACATAAGTCGAGCTCAGCCCGGCACCGCTGGGACTTTCTTCTCTCGGTTAATTTGCCGGCAATAAACAGACCAACGCCGGCGGCAACACTGAAGAGATGGACTGAGGAGGAGGACGGAAAAGAGGGAAGGAAGAGAGGAAGGAGAAGAAGGGGGGAGTCATAGAGGATGAGAGAGAGAGCAACTCAGATTGAAAGAGTGAATGAAAGTCAGGCAGAAGGAGAGAGAGAGGCAAATGGAGGAGGAAAATGAGGGAGAAAAAGAAAGTAAGAGGGATACTGAAAAACAGCGGGGCAAGAGTGTTCGGCGAGCTAATTCCCAGATATCGACATTGCTTTGATTAGTAACTGGAGGGAACCTTTTAATGAGAGGCATTCTTTAATCAAACCCCAACATAACACAGCCCACCGAGCTATCTCTTATACAGGAGGAGGTGAATTATTTCCCTCCTCAGACTTCTTCCCCTGCGCAAGTCAACAGATGATGATCCTGCCGCTCTCCTTCAAACTGAGAAGGTAATCGCCTGCACAAGTACGCTCAGACATTCATCTAATTTATTATCTTCGGTGGTCTTATTGCTTCGGATTAAAACCTTCTCTGCAGGAGCGTGAGGCGCTGTGTATCGACGCTTTACTCGGCACACTGGAGCAATAATGGGGCTTTTTATAGCGAGACTGTCTCCGATACCTGGGCAGTGATTTTGTGTGTGTGTGTGTGTGTGTGTGTGTGTATCGGCTTGTGTTAAAGTCTCCGGGGGGGGGGGAGAGCCCTCCAACTCTCGAAGGGTGACTTGTTGTTGGAGAGTGGGGGAACCAGGCTGCCAGAGAGAGAGAGAATACAATACCTGAAGGGAAAGAGAGAGAACGGCACAGGTGGAAAGAAAAAAAAAAGACCTTCAGGGACAAACAGTTTGAGGTGCGTGAAGTGTACTACGGGTAGAAATGTGTACCGCTGGTCTAGCTACAGAGGGTTTGTCTCGGTGGTCTCCAGTGCGCTCATTAGGAAGCACGGACAGCATCTTAGAACCCCTTCCTTTCCCCAGAGATAGAAAGCAGCTAATTAGAGGTCTGTCCTCCTCCCTGACACATCCACATCCCCTCTGGAGCAGCACACTGAACCACTCATTAGTCCAACTCAGCCTGCAACGTGGCAGAGTTTAGTGGATTGAAGGAGGTGGCAAATACAAATGGTGGAAAAGAGAAGGTGCCGTTTATTGTATCCAATAAATAATATAGTAATATAAAGTAAAAAATAACAATGCTAACTAAATGATAAGTTATATAACTAGGGATGCACCGATACCACTTTTTTCAGACTGAGTACGAGTACTTACATTTGGGTACTCGCCGATACCGAGTACCGATACGAGTACTCCTCTGTGCCAAAAGCCCCTCGTTAACAGCCAGCTGGAGGGTGAGAGCGACACACGGCAGGCTGAGGAGTCCCGCATACTAGGCGGTGAGTCGCGACCGGCTCTAGGTCGGCTTGGAAAGGCTCGGGGTGAAGGTGGCTCGCGGCCGCAGCTTTACAGCGCTCCCCGCCCGGACCTGGCCCACCGCTCGCTGCGCCCTCTCTACCCGCCGGGGAGGGACAGGGAGGGACGGGGAGGGACGGGCCCCCCTGCTCCCGGTGCGACTGTCCACCGGGTCGGACTGTCCTCAGTGCGCCCCTACCGCGTCGTGCCCCCAGGGCGGGGCTCGGCCCACGTAAAAGGCGCCAGGGATCTGCGGCGATGTTGGCAACCCACCCGACTCGTCTTGAAACACGGACCAAGGAGTCTAACAGTATCGGACCCAATACTTGTATCGTTATCGGTGCATCCCTAAAAACAAAGTCTCTCCTGTGCTTACCGACTATAGTATACCGTATACGGTCTGAAAGCTGAAGCAGGAACGGTTAACAATTGAAACCGGATAAAGGAAAAACAACGCAACGGCAGCGGCAGCACATTGGGAGAGGAGGAGACAACATTTTTAACCTACATTTCCTCCAACAACTTTATAAAGAGTAAAAAAAAAACTCACAAAACACTTCAATTATTTTCCGAAAGGATGAGAGAGAGGATACGAGAGGACGGGAGAGCAATGTCTACAAACCAATCACCTGCAAGTATACGCAGCTCACGTAGGTGATGGCGACAGGACGTAGGTATGTATAGTTCTTAAAATGCCAGTATATAATATATATGGTATATAAACATAGAACTGAATTGAATACATCGGCCCCATTGTCACTGATATCTGATCCAGCTATTTAAGTCAGTATTACGCCGATATCTGATCTGGTATCGGTGCATCCCTAAATATTAGGCACAGATAAAGCAATAATAAATACGATTTCTTAATAATATTGTCAAATAAGGCTCTTTCCCAAAACTGAAATCCCATTAGGTTACACTTTTGTGTGGTCCTTCCCTGGATGATGTTTTGTTCCATTAATACAGTGCAGGAGAAGGCCAATCAAGACTGCTAAAAAGGGCTGAAATCTATATCAGCATCATCCTTTTTATAGGCAGACTCTCACTAAAGAACACTGTACAAAGACATTATTGGTTGACAGGTTTTGGCAGCTGAATTGTGACATTTTTAAAAGGGAAGACATTCATCGCACTCAGATTTTCATCTTTTTTTCACGAGCTACGTAATTATAACTTTATATGAAGACGAATTCACTTCATTAAAGTGTTCATTAACCTTTGGAAAAAGAGAGAAAAACGTGTTGGACTTGGGTCACGGAGAAAAAAAAAAATCATACAATTTTTTCTATATTCAAAATTAGATCATGGTACAACAAGGTTGATTGATCATGTTCAAATGCTGCTGTAAAACCTCATTTAGTTTTTATGTGATGTCTTATGTCTGAAGGCTGTACGTCCTACACTAGTAAATGTAGAGTTGAGCATGTTTTGTTTTCATTGGCCATAATTTGGCTGTGTGATTGGAGTACATGAGCTTACTTTGTCTCATGTATTGTGAACTCTTTTTCCTTTCTCCATCTTCCTCTCTCCACTCTTGTTCATCCGAGACATCTATTTTCTTCTAAGGCATTGAACTAACAAGGGGGGGGGGGGGGGGAACACTGGTTAATTCTGCCTTGAGATTCTGGTCAATACACCGGCTCAGTGTTAGGATATTTGATTAGATCTCAATACCCTCGCCTCTCTATTGCTTCTACTTCAAATAAACGATTTTGCTTGGGTAAGGAGTGTGTATGTGTGTGTTGAGGTTAGTCTCTAAGAAAGGAGCGCTGCCGCTGTTTTCATTGATTGTGACACTAAATCGCACATTTACCATGGCACATCGCTTACGTCTTCCTCTCCTTCCCCGACGCCGATGAATCAAAAGCTGCAGATTGAGGAGAGCAGAGCTTGTTAGCGCTGCTTTCCAGGAAACCTCTCCCTCAAACATCTGAAAGCCTCGCTCTGATCGATAGCTGTCTTTCTGTGCCATGTCTGCCTTTGCTCGGGCTTGTGACTAAGCTAAGCGTCGCTGTGCTTCAGAATAAATGGGCTGAATTACTCTGCGCTCCACGGGGATGCCAGACTTTGAGCAACGGCTGACACCGACTGACAACTCCCCTTAGTGTTTTTTGAGGGACATTATAAAAGTTGAGAGGTACACAGCAGGGGGAGATGTACACTGCTTTCAGAGAGTATTAGGACAATGACACCTTATTTGTTGTGTTGACTCTGTAATCCAGAATACTGCTTGAAATTAAACAATGAAGTTAAAGTACACGACAACCAGCTTTAATTTGAAGGTGTTTACATGCACACCACAAAAGAATATGAGGAATTTTAACCCTTTCAACAACTTTGTATTTGATATTTTTTTTTTTTGTCCTTTGTAGTCCAACTTCACTAAACCTGTACTGTCACTTTGTGCTTGTGTTTTTGCCTTCAGTCTTATCTTTAAGTCGGGGAAATACATGAACAACTGAGACAAAGTGACTGACTTGTTCAGTCAAGATCACTGACAAGACTTATTGGTCTCATGTCTGTATATTTCAGGTCCATCGTCCTACTGCATCGGCCTAAAATTGGCCGACTATGTATAAAAAAGAGACACGCTGTTCACCCAATTTGAATGTGAACACATACGGCCCATTCACACGATAAAGGCGTATGAATGACACGATAATGCACAAGGCATTTAGCGTGCAATAAGAACGCCTTTCTTGCTTTTTGGCGTGTCATTTGTACGCCATGTAGTCTGTACTGACTGCAATGTAGATGCATCCACATAAATATGCAATGCTCAGAGATAGTGACGTAGAATAAAGACCAGACGGGCAGGTGTTAAAACACACGACTTTTAACCAGGAGACCGGTGTTTCAGGTTTTCTTTTGTAACTTACGTTAGTGACGTTTGTCACGTGTTTTTTTTAGTGACATTGGTGACATGTTTTCCATACTTATGTTACGTTGCTTCCATATGTATTGTACTTACTTTACATACTTTTTTAAAGCCCAACCATGACGTTTTGGTTTTGTTGCCTAAACCTAACTGCAGCTGTTACCGTAGATTTGTTCCTTGGCGTACAATGACACACAAATAGCCTAAAATGCTTCCTCATGATGCAGAATATCTGAATAATGTGGTGCTATTTAGACGTCTTCCCGTGAGACCGGGTTGACACAAGTAGTCGGTGTTACACGGTGGTCGAGCATACACCGATTACATTACTTGCCCACCGCCTCCACCATCGTTTTGCTTTTTTTTTTTACAGAAATAAAACTAATTTAGTTCATTTTCCTGTATCAGCGCCGTGTTATCAACACATAGTCGGACGACGGACGCTACAAATTGTCTGTGAAATAGTCTGCTCCGTACGGAGTCTCAGCAGAGAGTCCGGTGTAATCGGTAACACCGGTGTTGTCACAAGTTTATTAACCGGAAGGAAAATGTCCTCACCGTCACATCCTTAGTGGTACGTTTTAATCTGCTATTCAAGCATATAAGGAAATAAGACAGCAGGTTGATATGATTGGTGGTTGATGTGATTGGTGGTTGATGTGATTGTAATTAAAAATATTTTGTCTAAACATAAGAAAATATAGAAATGAGAGTAAGCTGACAGCCTGAATCAGAGAGTCTATTGTTTGTCTCTCCACAGACTTGTGGTAACCTCAAGGTCATTCACAAAATGAGTGACCCAGACTTCCTCTGAGGCATCTTTCAAAGTCTGGCCAAAGGGCAGGAAGAGAGATGTCTTCGCTTTTTTTTTTTCCTCATGACATCTCTCGCTGGGGAAGGTCCACACAGACAATCACATCTCTAACTCAGGAAAAGAAAAATCAAAATTATTAGGAGGGGGGGGGGGGATTTTTTACTCTCTGTTTAAGAGCATTTTACAGCTAATAGTTTAGATAGTATACACTGAAACCAACAGTGTAAGTATACAATATAGTATGGATTCAGATGATATCAGATGTGAGCATCAATGACACAAAGCTCTTGTACTGTAGCACCAAGCACACTTCTGTTTGGGAGACATGCACTTCCGGGCCCCGCGGGGTCGGGCGCACCACCGGCCCGTCTCGCCCGCACCGTCGGGGAGCGTGAACGCGTGCGATAGGACCCGACAGATGCTGACGAGAGGTTAACGTCACGCTGCCACAAGTGGTATCGGTGCCGTTGTATCGGAGCCGTTATGTGAGTACAAGTACATGAGCACATTACACCCGATACTGGTATTGGTATCGGTGCATCCCTAATTGTGAGTTGCTTTGGATAAAGGCATCTGCCAAATGAATGTGATACAAAGTGCTTAAATATAAAATGACAAAAACGGTCCGTCAGAGTCCGACATCAGAACTGCACCCATAGCAACGGCCTGTTGTACATGGCAACAGTCTGTTGTAAAGAAATAACAGACCATAGAACGCCGTGATTGACCAATCAAAATCAAGTATTCAACAAAGCCATGTAATGATGCATAATAAAGCCCATCAAGGCCATGACATGCATAGGTTATTAATGCAAGGAACCAAAGACGACAGGATCATTACTCTAATCAATTATGCTGTCGCTCAAGCTTTGAATGAGCTCAGTCCTGGCCCTCGAATACTGACATATAACCTCACAGTCTCAGCCAGGCACAAGTGTTTCATCTAACCATAGAGACAACCGATCTAACAAATATATGTTCTTACTGCTGTAGACGTAATATAACCTCTCAAATGGAAAGGTAATACATCATAATGAAAAATACAGCAGGAGGTGGCCAGTGTGAGAGAACGAAGATCAGACATTATGTAATGGAAGACCAGAAATCTCCCATTGGGCGTGTGCAGTATTTGATGACTCATTGGCTCAGTCATTCACCAGGCAACAGCAGGGTGTAAATGATAAAAAGTAGTGGCATTCTCCTTTTAAAATCACCCCCCCCCCACCACTAATCTAAAGAGTGTACAGTACAACAAAGGGAAAGGTATCAAGCATGTATGGGGTCTGAAAACCTCTGCCAAGTAAGGCCAAAGACCGTCCTCTCCTTGTTTCCAAACAGTGGACGGAGGAAAGGCAGAAGGAAAGAAGAGATCTTCAGGGTTCCTCTCCTGCTCGAGTCCTGCTGAGCTGGACTAGGTGAGAGTCCTGCTGAGCGCTGGTCTAAATTAGCCATAGCCTGCTGTGTAGACCCTGCTTAATATGCTCCTGACAGAGGGAGAGTGAAGGAGAGACCGACGGAGGAAACAGAAGAGAGGAGACTCAGAGGAGATAGGGAACATCAAGAGGATGGAGAAGAAGACGAGGAGAGAAAAAAAGAAAGTTAATGGAGGGATCAATGAGTGAAGGCGCACGAGGAGGAGGAAGAGCGTAAGGTTGGTGTGTGTTTGTGAAAGAATGAGAGAACAAACACACAGTATGCAGAGACAAAGAAAAGAAGAGGAAGATAAGGGAGATAATATGAAGGAGAGGCAGACTGAGAGAATAACAGCGGACTTCAAGGTCTATAGTGAGTTGGCGGTGGCAGCGCCAGAGGACCTGAGTAGAATAGCCTTGGCATCGCCTCCTCGGCCAATTAATGTGAAGCTGTCTGGGTCCAGGGAAGCTATTAGACTCGGGAAGAGAAAAACACATTAAAAAAGAACAGGAAGAAAGTTCACCGCTGCTTCCCCACAGTGCTGCCTGTATGTAAAGCCCCTTGTTTTTCTTGACTGAATAATAGTCTTCATCCCCCTCCTCCTCCTCCCCTCCCTCCCTTTTAAAGCCTCTGGATGTGGGCAGAACATCTCTGCTTTATTAACCATCTCACTAGAGACAGGACACCCTCGCCGACAAGCAGCAGCCTTTATTAAAGATGCCGCCGAGTGGAAAGGACTGAGCATTGAGATTCAAATTGAGGGAGACAAGAAAACACTGTGTGGCCGTAGCTTTAGTTAGTCAGATGAGAGGGGGAATTTGTATTGATGTTAATCAAACAAGCAACTGTTTTTCTTCTTGTTTAATAAGCAGCGCCTGAACTCGCAGAAGTGTGTGCACCAACTGCAGAGGATAATTGAGTGCATGCGTGCGTTTGCATGTAGACAGGCGTGTACATGTGTGTATACATATAAATATCGTGTGGACACAGACGTCAGTCAAGTGGATTTCCTAGAAAGGTGCTATTAAAGCAGCTGTATGAAAAGTAGATGATATAAACTGAATTTCCATAACGTTTTTCCAATAAGCATAATGAATGCAAACAATTCTAAAATTACCGCTGAGCATTTGTATAAGATCTACATTTAATTGAACTAATGTGCTAATAAGTATGGACCAGCGCTACCACTTTGATGGTGTACACATTATTAAATTGGCAGTTTAATACTCTTCTCAGCATCCTGCATTGTCACCGAAGCAACACCAGGTTTTAATTATTAACATGGAGATAGTCAGGTTGTTTCTAAGCTGTGGGAGAGATTTGTTCATGTTCCCAGAATCAAAGCACGGATCAAAGGAATAAAACATGTGTGAGTCTCTCCCTTCATAGAAATGTGTGATTATTGGCTGGACTGCAGTTTATTACTTGGAAGAAGCCCATGCACCATTTATGGGTTTAAAATCAAATCAGCGAGAGGGATTCGCTTTATATTTCACTCTATGAACATAAAATGTGTTTCAATATACATAAATCAATTGTATTATCCCTTGGTTACAGAAGATATTCAAACCTGGATTGGATGTAATTTGCTTTAGCTTGGGATGGCACCACTGCTCTGAAATGAGCAGTGATAACAGCAGTGATAACGTTGTAATTTACCTTCGCCCGATACAAGTTTTACTGAATAGAGTCTGAATGAATCATAATGTAAATCAATGGCACTTCCCAAATCCGTGTTGAAATCGGCAGGACTGGAGCTAGTTAACGTTAGCTGTTAGCAGCCGGTAAGCAGTCACGCACGGAGCTAACGGCTAACGTTAACTAGCTCTCGTCCAACACAGATTTGTTGCTCGTAATGTAACATTATCAGGGAAAAAATAAGATGTGTCCCCACGAATGCGTCAATAGTGAGTTTACTCCCAAACACATTTTCTATCTTTCCCCTGACCGTACTTACGATACTGTAGAAAAACGAGTACTGTCACACTTTCAAAATTTGAAACATGACTGCCCTAATTAAATATTTAAACCCATGGTTTTCTTTTTAACGTGGAAATGTTGGTCTCAAACAACATCCGAGATGCTATTTAAAATGCTAACATGTAAACACAGCAACATGTTTTAAATAACCGCAGCCATAAACAACTCTATTTAATACTAGTAAGAGGATTTGATCAGTCAATTACAATCACATTCATTATGAACTAGCATTTGCTATGAAGTAAACAAACTAAAATCAGAGGACCAATAGGCTATCCTGGGAGAGATAACCTTTGTATTTGGCTGGCGTGTCCCCAACTCAGATGTCTCTGAGTTTGCATTAGTGAGTATTAGTGTGGTGTGATGCCAAACAACACTCCTGCTGTGTTGAGACTGGGACATGGGAGGGAAAAAAATAAGGCAAAAACAGCAACACATCACAGCACAGTAATTAAGAAAGTTCCTGCTCCTGTTGTGTCGGTCTGTCTAGATGAAAATCTGAGCTTCTTTTTTCAAGACAAATGTTGTACAACTTGTTGGGAGTTTTCTTTTGTGCTAAAACGCAACAAAACACTGAGTTCAGTGTCTCTGTGAGGGCTTCCTCTCATTGATTGTTGCCCCTCCAAACCTCATTGACCTCCCTCACCCTCCGTTCTGCAGACACCACTAGACCTTGGGTGGCTAGGTCTTCTTCATCGCCTCACCCTCCGTCTGCAACTCTCCACCCACATGAGAGTCCCTTTCCTCTCTGTCTCTGTTAGAGAAATCCTTCTGAACTCACCTTCAACGAGGACGGATTATGTGGAAATATAACAGGTGGGGTGGGACACAATCAGGAATGTAACTATGTTCAATAACCAACAAACTAGGGGTGAGACCCCACGATACGATATCATCACAATACTTAAAACCTGCAGTAGGCAGAAAGTTTTTGGCATCATTGGGAAAAAGTTCCATAATAATCTTTCAGCATATTGTAATTCAAGTGTTCTGAGAGAAAATTAGACTTCTGCACCTCCTCATGGCTCTGTTTTCAGGAAAATCTAGCCCGTGACGGGAGACTTTGACCAATCACAGGTCATTTCAGAGAGAGAGAGAACGTTCCTATTGGCTGTGCTCCGGCTGGTGGGCGGTGCTTGGTATTTAAAACTTTCTCATTTTACAGTTAAACAGTACACTACAAGATGTTTCTGTAAACATTTTAGACGAGAAATAGTCATTACAGTAACAGAATATTGATCCATATTTGATCAGCGCTGCCTAGTTTGACCGTTTGACCGGAGTTCGTGAGTGATTGACAGCTGCTCAGAGACGGCAAGGCTCCAGCTCGGCTCTGATTGGTTGTTTAAATAATAAAAGATACTTGACGTTCGTGTATTTGATACAATATTGCCACGCAAAATATCGCGATACGCTGCATCGACTTATTTCTCCCACTCCTGCAACAAATAGTGAGTTTCCTTATCCAGGCTGGGTGTTCATTAGCATTTGCCTGCAAATAACACACGATGAACTCCATTCCCTCAGGGAGAACGATATCATGGACACGTTTAATTTATATTTAGTCTATCATGCAGTTTATCTGTTATATCATGAGCAGTGATTTAGAACAGTGATTGCTCTGACTGGCTTCATTGCTTTTCCACAACAGCTTTTTGAATTGCAGACAACATTTGAGATGTGTGTGGCCAATTCAGAGCTCTGGAACCAGGCTAAACCACACCGCCCTCTGGATGGACCCTCTTCTCCTATTTGTCCTTTCGGTTCGTTTTCCAATTTGCTCACAGAGTCAGGGTGAAGGGTATGCAGGTAGCTCATCAGCCAAAAAAAAAAGTCCCACTTTTTGTGCACAATTCTTATCAGAAATGGATGCTGCAGCCTGGCTCCATGCTTAGGAGGAAGAACGGGGAAATTTAGCAGTTTTCTGCAATTGAGGTGTAAGAAATGCGTCAGGTCTAGTAGGTTGAGACGTACAGTGTTTTATTATAATTCTGCTGTGTTTGATTAAAAGAAGACTGTGTGTGCAATAGTAGGACGTACAGTAATAACGCAGTACAAATGTGTGATGGGAGACGACTTCAGTGGCTTTCTTTCTGAGTGACTTCATGTGTTTGAATTGGTCACATTAACTGTTTCATACATAATCCTGCCTCAGTCCAATTTATTCTGTCTGATGCACCAGAAACTAGCAAAAATAATTTACAAAGAAATTATTCTGAGTAATGACTCCTCCAATCCAGGCCTCTCATATCTTTCCCATCCGTCTCTACTTGCCTTTGCCCATCTTCCCACAGTGGATTGACTTGGGCGCTCTCCTCTGATCACATCTTTTTCTCCATTTTTCGACCTGATTCTCCGCGTTATGCAGCCGGTCCAGAGCTGTCGGCCGCTGCTGATTCCCCCCAAATCGTCTTTTTGAAAAGCTGTATTGTTGCCGTCTGTCTCTGGCACTCAAACTCACATTCGTATGCACACACACACACACACACACACACTCTGGCTTAACACCAGATTCTGATCTTATCTGGTCAAGTGTGTTTACCACTACAGTAAACCTTGAGTTTATGCTGCAGGTGCCCAATATTTTTGCTGAGAGATTATTTGAGGGATTTGAGCCTCAGGTATACTTTTTCCCATTTGGGGAGCACATTGGAGATTAGTGCCAAATGTGTTATCCATTTTATTTTCCATCGGTTAATCATCCAATCACTCATCGATACTGCACAGCCTGATACAAAAGCAGAAAAGAGATAATAATGTGAAATCAAGCTGTAGCTGTAGAGTCATTGTTGTGAAAGTGTAGTCTGTCCCGTTAGACCTCTTGCTGGTGACTTTTTCTGTCAGTTAGTCTCACCTTCTTTTAGTTAGTGAGAGTAAAATCGAAATTCTGTCAATCTCTAAATCCAGTATAAAGTCTCAAAATTAGGGCTGTCAGAGTTAACGCGACAATAATGCATTGAATTTGTTTTAACGCCACTAATTTCTTTAACGCATTAACGCAACTTGCGGGCTCAGTTTTAAAGCTAGAGTGAAGATACTGACATCTTATGAAACTATAAAACCTGATGAATCCATCGGTACCAACCAAGTCATACTAGCTTGTCGCAAAGGAGGTTAAATAACGCTCCAAACTTGCGCTAAATTTTGGAAAGGAAAAATTGTCATGGCCATTTTCAAAGTCGTCCCTTGACCTCTGACCTCCAGATATTTGAATGTAAACGGGTTCTATGGGTACCCACGAGTCTCCCCTTTACAGACATGCCCACTTTATGATAATCACATGCAGTTTGGGGCAAGTCATAGTCAAGTCAGCACACTGACACACTGACAGCTGTTGTTGCCTGTTGAGCTGCAGTTTGCCATGTTATGATTTGAGCATATTGTTTTATGCTAAATGCAGTACCTGTGAGGGTTTCTAGACAATATCTGTCATTGTTTTGTGTTGTTAATTGATTTCCAATAATAAATATATACATACGTTTGCAGAAAGCAAACATATTTGCCCACTCCCATGTTGATAAGAGAATTAAATACTTGATAAATCTCCCTTTAAGGTTCATTTTGAACAGATAAAAAATGTGCGATTAATCATGGACAATTAATCGTGGTTAAATATTTGAAGTGACTGACAGCTCTTATAATACATCAATTGAAATCAATGTTCGTTTTAAGTGAGAAAGCAATACACCGCTTTAATGCAGGTGTTGTAATTCACCCATTGTCACTTCTACCAGCCCATACAGTATATCCTAATGCAGGAGTATGAATAGCTTTAGAGGTGCGAGGTGGAGGACGGTATTATGAACAGCCTGACGTGCCTGACAGCCTGATGAGAAGTGGTGATTAAGGCCGACGCTGTACCTCATGTTGATGTGTTCTCCTGTGCAGGACCTGCCAGCCGGGCTCAAACATGACGACTCTACCGCGGTAAGGAGCTGCCAGCGCTATAGAGGGAACGCTATAAAAAGATCTATCAAGTCTGTGTGACATCGGTAAAAGGTAAATGGATATATTATTTTCACTCATCAGGTGTGCAGAAGAAATTTGTAAAATCTTTCTTTAACTAAAGTAATCAAAACTCCAAGCCAGAAATCTACGTTTACATTTCAATCCAAACTAAATCTTGATAAGATATATTTGTACTCTTTACCTAACTGTAAAAAGAATACTATATATATATAGTGTGTGTGTATAGCACAAAATCTACTACCTGTATCAGAAGTATCTAGGCCTACAACAGACATTTTTGGAAAGCATCTAAAATGCCACATTTTCTAAACTCTTCATACTGTATATATATGGACGTATATACAATCAATCATAAGATATACAATACAACAGAATATTCAAGCTATGTACCTAAATAAATGATAAGGCACAATGTGTATTTGAATCCTTCCAAAAAAGAAAGAAAAAGTAAATCTAAAGAGATTAAACTAGGGCTGCGATTCATCATGATTAATCGCACAGTTTTTATCCGTTCAAAATGTACCTTAAAGGGGGATTTGTTAAAGCATTTAATACTCTTATCAACATGGGAGTGGACAAATATGCTGCTTTATGTAAATGTATGTATATATTTATTATTGGAAATCAATTAACAACACAAAACAATGACAGATATTGTCCAGAAACCCTCACAGGTACTGCATTTAGCATAAAACAATATGCTCAAATCATAACATGGCAAACTGCATGTGATTATCATAAAGTGGGCATGTCTGTAAAGGGGAGACTCGTAGGTACCCATAGAACCCATTTACATTCACATATCTCAAGGTCAGAGGTCAAGGGACCCCTCTGAAAATGACCATGCCAGTTTTTCCTCGCCAAAATTTAGCGCAAGTTTGGAGCGTTATTTAACCTCCTTCTCAACAAGCCAGTATGACATGGTTGGTACCGATGGATTCCTTAAGTTTTCTGGTTTCATATGACACCAGCATCTAGCTTTAAAACTGAGCCGCTACAACATCCGAAAGATCGATTGCGTTAATGCGGTAAAGAAATTAGTGGCGTTAAAACGATTTTGCGTTAACTTTGACAGCTCTAACTTTAATCCTTCCAAAAAAGAAAAAAAAAGTAAAATCTAAAGAGTTCAAACAAAAGTTGTGTAAATGTGAATGTCAGTTAAAGTCAGAATAGATCATACAGTAGGACATTGTTCAGAAAAAAAGGAGTGCATGCATTGTGACGAGGCCCAGATGAAATCAAGTTGGTTCAAAGTGTCTATGATAAAATATAAAAAAAAGCTCTCTTTTCTTCAGCTCTTCACTTTGAAGACATTCCCTAACCTCACCTGGCGAGGCTTCAATATTGGATCATGAAGTAAAATAAAATATACAGTAAAATAAGACCTGTGCACCATCAGTCAAGCTTTATTCTGCACTGCACAACTAATCTTGAGAAATTTATTGACGTGATTATAAAATGATTGAAGCTTCAGCGTGGAAAGTCAGGCTGTGTTAGCTGTTAGCCGCTCCTGTTCACTGTTGATACTGAACAGAAATACTTGATGATTTTGAAACAACCTCTAAAGTCTTCAAGAGTATCCTTTGTATATGTTTTTGAAGTCGATTTAATTTTTTTTTTTTTAATTTTGCACTGTACCATCTGCAACTTTTGATATGCCTCTCGTTGGTCTCTTAAGAAAGGTGGACGAATGTTGGTAAGATGCTGATAATAAAGGAAAGGAGACACACACGCACATTGTCTACTCGATAGACAGATTACTGCAGTATTTGTCTTGTCACAGCCTCTTGAATTTATATATACACTGATCAGCAATAACATTATGACCACTGAGAGGGGAAGTGAATAACATGGATTATCTCGTTACCATGGCACCTGGCAGTGGGGGGGATATATTAGACAGCAAGTGAACATTTTTAACTTTGAACTTTGTGTTGGAAGCAGAAAAAATGGGCCAGCGTAAGGATGTGAGCGACTTTGACAAGGGCCAAACAGTGCTGGCTAGACGACTGAGTCAGAACATCTCCAGAACTGCAGCTCTTGTGGGATGTTCCCGGTCTGCAGTGGTCAGGACCGACCAAAAGTGGTCCAAGGAATGAGAACCGGGGTCAGACCCGAGGCTCATTGATGCACGTGGGGAGCGAAGGCTGGCCCGTGTTGTCCGATCCAATAGAAGAGCTACTGGAGCTCAAACTGCTGAAAAAGTTAATGCTGGTTCTGATAGAAAGGTGTAAGAACACACAGATGTGCTGACCTGATGTTATGGCTGATCGGTGTATATTATGCATTGTCAGAGTACGGATTTCATTAACTCTATCATCTATTCATTATTGCCAACGTTTAATAATGAATGATAAATTTAGACTAAAAGGCATTAAAAAACCATCTTCTATCATTTCTGGTACATTTATTTCTATTTCTCCTCCTGCTGTGACTCCATGTTCGCTGTGACTGGGAGACAGAACTGAAAGTCTTTATTAAATACTCTGACAGACAGATATTTTCTGTCTGCTGATAGAGTTTTTAATAGCATGGAAGGAAAAACAAAACAATATGAGATGATGGATGAAACGTATTGCTCAGGAAATGAAGAAGAAATAAACGGGGGTTTTCATCAAGGTGTTTGTGTTTACGGGCTACTTTGCAAATAAAACAGAGGGTGCCACGAAAAATGCCACAAAAGAAAGTTAATTATCAGATCATCAAATGTTTGAAGATGTCAGTGTCTGTGTGTGTGTGTGTGTGTGTGTGTGTGTGTGTGTGTGTGTGTGTGTGTGTGTGTCTGATAATTGTTGTGAGAGAGTAGTCGGGGCTACATTAACCCAGTTTTCTGTCTTAATATTTAGAGTCAGTTTACTATGGTGAGACTGATTAATGTTAACAGCAGAATTAACCATGTACTTATAGCACAGTTGCACTGGTGTTGATGGAAAGTATGAATATGAAAGATGCTTTATTGTCAATGCATGCTAAAGACAACTAAATGTTGTTTGGCATCAATCCACTCCACTTTGGAGCAAATTAATATTTAACTACATTTACTCAAGCGCTGCACTACAATAACATACTTGAATATTTCAGTTATATATTCCTTAATATTTTTATTCCACTCCTCAGATTGATGCTAAACTACATTTATTTGACAGCTGTTGTTACTGTACATATTTAATCAAGATCAAGATTTTACAAACAAAACATACGATCATCTTGTAAATATGATGCACTGTTATAGATTAAACTATGCAACCGTTGTTAAAATTACAGGTTACAACATTAAAATGCTCAACTTATCTTCACACAACGGTTCATATGATATCTTACGGTGAAAGTCCTGTGTTTGTTTGACCCGTCGATCATCCACCCCGACCTCCTATCTACGCCTGAACTTGTTGCTCTTTATACCACCTAACCTGACTTCCTTAGCGGCAGCACTGCACGTCCTGGCTCACGATTACATGGGTAGGTATAAGTATGAACAGTGAATGAGTACAGCCTAAAATGCTGCTTACATGGATTATTATTATACATTAGTAATAAGTATCCAATAATATAATGCAACACTCTGGTTGGTTCCTTTTAATTTGATATTTTAAATGCATTTTGTTGCAAATACTTCCGTACTCCTACTTCAGAAAATGTTTGAATGCAGGGCTTTTACTTGGAATAGAGTATTTGTAGATTGTGTTATTTGCTTAAAGACAGGGTCCACGATGTTGGAAAGCTAGCATAATTTGAAAGTAGCATCGCCTCAGGAGCTCCTTCTAAACCCACCCCCTCCCCTCGGGGCTCCTTCCAAGCCAACGAACGCTGAAACCGAACGCGTTGTGCTCGGTTGTGCTCGGTTGTGCTCCATCCTCTCGTGTCACTTCTGGTTGCAAAAAAACAAGATGGCAACCGCCAAAATGCCGAACTCGAGGCTTCAAAACGGCAGTCAACAAACCAATGGGTGACGTCATGGTGACTACGTCCTCTTCTTATATACAGTCTATGGTTGGGGCGAGGAATGAACCAGACAGTTTTGCACCGGAGCTGAAAGTTGAGGCCTGAGCAGGACTCTGGAAAGCTGTGTTCGAAGAGCGGAGGGAGAGATGTTGGTTGTTTCTAACTTATTGTCACACATGCAAAGTGCTTTTCTGAATATTGTTCCTTGGACAGCACTCCTGTCCAGGGACAGCCTTATCCATATGGAGTGACCTCAATGAATGACCTCATTCTAAATATAGCTATAGCAATGCAAGATCAAACTCTTTGTATAACACTGTCCTCTCTTTTTCAGGACAAGGAAGTGCAAGCACTCTGCCCAAAAACCTGTTTTCCATTTATCTGTGCCATCCGTTTGAATGTGTGTTCAAGATTTAGGAGTCTGCACATTTAAAAAAGAGCAATCCCAACAAGAACTAACACTAGATTTGCTTTCAATTGAGCTCCAACAGAGAGCTGCCCAGATGGCCCAATCAGAAAAAAGTCTGGCAGTTGCATCTGGAGCCAGCAGGCCAGATGGAGAGCGGTGCAGCAGATATGGGTTGAGTCATAAGAAGAAGAAGACGGGGAAAAAAAAACATCCAAGAGTGAAGGACAGACACACCACCTTTTGTAATATGGATGTGTTTCCCTTTTGCCATTGGTTGATGATGAAACCTGCCCAGATGGATGGTTAAGATGAGGTAAAGATTATTATTGATTGCTTTCAGTGTTCGGTAAAACCACCAAGCAAAGTTATATTGTAGTTTCCAATATGCAGATTATTCTACTATTACACAACTCAGCACAGTGCATTTGACTTTGCATGAGAACCACAAGGAAAAGACAAAAAAAATGTCACCACCCACACTGCTAAAACCGAGCTAGGATTTGTCACAGTAACTCAAAAAGTATTCATATGTCAGAGCGAGTTTCCCTACAATGAGTGAAGGTCGCGATGCTTGTTGCGATCACGGCAGTGTAATGTATGGGAGCCAGGTTGAACTCAGAGTGGGAGGCTTGCTGAGGGTTGCAATGCAGTCTCAAACTTGAGAGCAATTCAACTGAAAAGATCCTGAACTTTCTCATTCGGCACTGTGTTGAGTTTAGAATTTCAGTTCCAAGTGCGGCGGCCAACAGTATTTAAACGCTCCCACATCTGAATGATGAACATGAGCTCATGTCCACAGCAAAGGGTTAAAGCTACAGGACATTTTCAGAGGTTTCTTCTGTATCTGTACATACATTAGCATCCTCATTAGCAACATAATTATCTTCAATAATTAAACAACACAAGTCACAACACCTAAAGAGAAGTCAGGAGCAGCTGACACATTAGAGATGGATGATCAAACTTCCTGAGAACCTGTACAAGACCACGTTCTGTCAAACTCCATCCCCTCCGTATCCAGCTGAGCAAAGATTGATATCAAACCAAGAGAGATGCAACGCAGCACAACAGCTACTTTGTGTTGGTGCGGGGAGATAAGGGGGTCACCACTCATCTGTCCGGACTTTCTGGTGGCCCGTTCTCGGCCTGAGGAGTAAGTCAATGTAAAATAAGACATTAACTGGTATAGAGAGAAAAAAGTGTTAATATGAAGGAATTTGACAGCTTCTGTATTACCGTAGAAAGGTCATGAACATGGCGAATCGTATCAGGCTACTTCTACAAAGCTGTGGACAGGAGACTTTACAACACCATTGTTTCACTAACACTAAAGGTTTTCATATCGAGTACGGTCAAGACTTCACCACCTAATTCTGTAAGAACTAAAATCTGCTGCTCTGGAGAAGAGGACGCTCTAATTCACAGCTGTTGACATCAACTGAACATCACCCTGATATAATAAACTAACATATCATAATTAAATTAAAATGAAACAAATTGACTGTGCAGGGATGTTGTGTACATATGCAGTCCATGTTCATAGTTTCCCGATCTACATTTTGACTGCAGGTATAACCGTAAGAAAATAATTGGAGTAGAACGGACATTTCCATTCAAATCAACGCAGCAAGGTGGTCAGAGTGGCGGCCATTTTTATGTGTATATCATGTGTATAAAAAAGTTAACGGTAAACAAATCATGAACACATGACGATCACATCCGCTCTTCTTCAGCAGCATCTACATCTGATGTGTCTTCTTCTTCTTCTCTATGCATTGACATTTTATTTACCACTTATTGCATTTACTCCTGTTCATAAATAGCTATATTAGTTTATAATATCTTAGCTTATAATAAAGTAATTTTCGATACGTTTTGAGGTAAATATTGGGGTAGTTTGGCAGTAATTCCAAAGAAATTTCAAAGAGGTTACTTGCTCATTATCACCTAATTACCATGAAATTTGCGGACCTTTAAAATGAAGTGTTTCCAAAACAGCCAATAAACTGAGAATATTACCAACCAAATAAGTTGCCTGTCCAGTCTCAGAGCTATTTCATGTGTAATGTGTAGACAAAGTTAACCAACTTGTAATGGTAATCTTTACATCTTGTAACACAACACACAGAGAGACAGAGACATGTATAGTGAACGCCCCCCCCCAGTGGGAACAAACAACGTGTTCTCATTCTCCAGGGATGTCTCCACGATAACTGGTGTTTTTCTTTACCACAGCCTAAAAAGGTCAGGGCCCGACTCGGTGCTTTACACGCCCACAGTAATACTTCCTGGAGCGTGGCGTAACACCAAGCTAGCCCACAAGCTAATTAATCCAACCTGCCTTACAACCACCCGTCAAGCACTTCATAAGCGCCGGTCAGTAGCTGCGGTAAAGGGTCAGTGCTTCTCAAACGGCCGGGGTGCCGAAGCGTGAACAGACCGCTGTGGAAGCAATTCCAAGCAAAGGCGGAGGTTTCAGTCGTGAGAGGGCTCGTTCACACAGTGTTGTATTCACACTCCTGCAGTTACAAAGCACTTTTGGCTGGATTTCACTGAGAGTATAAAATCTTTTATGTATGTTAAACATCTTTTTATTCCCCTTCAAGTGTATTTTGTTCCTCATCTCGTCCTTTTTAGTGAACATAAATGCAGAATACTTGCAATAATTATAAAACACAAACTGATGCCTTTTAAACTGTCAATTTTTTGTTTTCACTTACTTTTAATTGCAAATTGCCTGCAGGGATCTGACTCATATTCACTGTGTTAAACAATGTGCTGCTCAGGGTCAATTCTACATTGAACCCTGCCTGGTCAAAATAATTGAATAGATTAGCGCTCTCATTTCTCCAGGCTTAGTGGATGCAGCCTTCGATGATCAGTCACGGATCATCCATATCCGTCTAGATCACACGCTGCATCTTGGCTCATACTCAGTACGCCAGAGGGGAATCAATTAAACACTTTGAATTAATTGATTTGGTCTTAAATGTGGTGAAAGGTTCAAGTCCATGCTTAATTAAATATGTGAAGCTTTCTGTAGTGTATGGCTTAATGAAACATTAAACACAAAATACCGTGAAAGTGAAATAAAAAATGTGAGCTGAAAATATCAAACAACAAAGTGTGATAGTCTGTCATGCTGCAGTATACATGATAAGACACAGCAGCAGCCGTAACAGAATAAAACTAGTTAAAATTGTCATTCTTTTAAGCCCACATCTGGTCTAAAGCGCTTCTGCATAATATAACACGAGGACCTAATAAATTAAGGTGAAATATTTCCCCCAGGTGTGTTTGGTTTAAAGAGCTATTGAGGCTATTGGGCTACCTCAGTAGATGCACCATGCTGAGGATGGACTACCTGCTAAACAGGAGAGGGGATTACTGCAGGTGGTACAACTCTGTGTCTTGCTTTTTGTGGCCTCATCGATTGTTGTCTAGTGAGAACTCCATCACGCAATTTAGTACTTGTACTTGTTATTTAGTTCTCGCTTAGAAAAGAAAATGTGTCTTACCAGAGTTACAATGGGTCGTTATTAAGTTATTATGTTCTTTACATTTTGTACGGGAGCCCTCAAATAATTTGGTGGGCGATTTTGCTTCATTTACAAAAAAAGAGACTCATATTAACTTTTTATGCTTTCTCAAGTGTTTTTAAATTTTGTTGGTTGTTCAGTTAAAGGGACAGTGTGTAGGATTTGGCGACATCTAGTGGTGTGGTTACAATTTGCAATCAACTGACCATCCCTCCGCTCACTCTTCCCTTTCCAAGACTGCGGTAACAAAACCGTGGTAACGCCGTCCGCCTCGCTAAGAGGTCATCCATACCATAATAACACTACTTTAGGAGCAATGGAAGTCAGACGGCGGCTGGCGGTACCACGGTATGCACTCTGTGGCTCACGTTACTGCAGTTTAAATATGGTGGACTCTGTGAAGAGGACCTGCTCCCTCTGTAGATATTAAGGACTTAGTTTCAGGTGATTATACACTAATGAAAACATAGTTATGAATATTATACAGTGGAAATCGCTTATACTGATCATGGTTACAGTGATCAACTGCTTACTGTATATGGATCAAACAGTCTGGGACAGAATCATTCCTATACAAACGCAGTTTAAATAATTTGCTTATAGTAATCAAGTAGTCTGCTTATAATGTTCATTTTGGGTCTTTTCATAGATGACAGCGTATGGAAAAACATTTTAAAACTACGTTAGACCAACATTAATTGAATTTCTGTTTTGTTTTTTACTTTACTCCCGTGATATTTTGCCTCGCGGACCGTCTGATTTCCGGCTGGATAACGAAGGTTGATGCTGCGTGCACATTAAAGTCATGACGGGGGAAAAAAGCAATTTTCTCTGAATAAAAAACAAACACGGGAAAGCACCTGTGGTTGAAGCCGCCCTCGTCAAGAGGATTGATAACTCCTGGTCATGTAATGCCCTCAAAGTGAAACTCTGCCGATCCTCAACCGGCTCTGCAGCACACGTGCAGACCGGCGCCCGTCTCCCTCCGTGCTGCTACCGGGAGAGAGAACGAGGAGGAATGGTGAAGGAACGCCGTTCATCTGCATGCACGCTCGCGCTGCAGAGCCGGCCAAAAACGGCAACGTCTCACCCTCGGTGAGGGAAAAAGCAGAAGAATTGGCAGCGAGCCAATAAATAGCGAAGCTGTCCGTTTCACATATTCATGTAATAAATATACAAATGTCACTTGCATGGTAATCTGCATGAGAAATGATGCACAACGACAAAAATGTGTTTATAATAATCATCCGCTGTATTCCATTTCTGCTAACAGATCCCCCAAAATGTTACACACTGTTCCTTTAAATTTCATTTACAAAAAAAAAGCACATATTAATCCTATATTTGGAATCTTTTTTACACTTTCTGAAGTGATTATAAACTTTCATTGTTGTTCAATTAAATTTGTTTTCAGCTGTCAGATGAATCTTCCAAAAATGGATCTTTTATTTCAGTGTATTTCAGAAGAGTGTTTTGAAATATGGCAGGTGTTACAAAATCTAAAATTAACTGACATTTGCTCAAACTACAAAGGACTTAGCAGACATTTAATATTGTTATTTTACAGATCATCTTGCCAATCATGTACAAATAAGTTTTTCTTTGTTTTTTTTCCTGCAAATAATCTCAAACTGTTGCCATTTTTTTCATCTAATACTGTTGCACAGTAGCCAAAACACCTCGGAGGACTGCTTTATTCTGCTCTGAGAACTAGTAAATCCAGTAATGACAAGACGCACACATGCACGCTGACAAGGCATTATACAGCCAGCGGTACCTGGCCTTCCATGTGAAACCATTATGCAGGATTTCTGCCTCCTGCTGAATGCAGGTGGGATGCGGGACCTACTTCTTACAGCCCAGATGTGCCTGTAATCCATCACTGTCTCCCCCGCCCCCATCGCACTCTGGAGGATGTCTGGAGCACGGCCCCCAAGCGTGTGTGTGACCGCATGTGTGTGTGTGTGCATGCTTGTATGTTCCTCTGTCTATCTTTTTTTTGAGGTCTGAACAGTAATTGTCAGTCCTCTATTTCATGCACATGTATAAATAAATTTATGTTTGTGTTGTTTCATCCCTCACCTTCTTGTCTCCAAGCCAGCGGTTTATACAATATTAATCAAAGTCACTGAGGGTCTCTCAGAAGTATTGTACACATTAATGATAGCCGTTCATATTGAGCATCTTCAGGCTGTGTGAAACTAGGTGAATCATTTATGTGTGAGTTGTAGATGTGAGCGTAACAGCCAGTGCTGCTGTGGTACAGATGGTGTGGTGGCGCTGGCTCACTCATTATTCCTGCTGCTCATTATAGACTCATTATTTGTGTCACTCTTCTTCCCCTACAACAAAATTAATGATCTGTTGTGGTTCATGTGTTTGGCTTCTTGTTGCCAAAACAAGTGAATTCTCTGTACTGCTATGACCGCTGACCAAAACGCATCCCTGTTTAAATACTGTTACACCCACAGAGATCAATAAAAAACATAAAAAGTAGATACTAGGGTTTTTTTTTACGGTTTTAAAATACATTTTTTTAATGCCAGAATCGATATATCTGCTTCATTTGAGTCTAGGTGGAGGTAGAAGGAAGTTACCGCTTTTATTGTTGTAGTCTGAGTACCGTGACATCATATCCGTTCAGTATCCGTCAACCAAAACAAACCTCAGTCAGCTGCAGTGAGCCGAATGTAGAAAGTATAAAACGTTGGAGGGTCGTCGTGGATACGACCTGCACCCTCACATGTTAAATCCAAAGTGGTAAACACTACACATCCAGTAAAGGATGGAAACACTTTGGGTTTCACACATTGCAGGAAAAGCAGAGCTAGACATCACGGCTAAAGCTGCATGCTAACTCTGTCACGGACAGGAAACGTTATCGTATCGCGGTAACGTGCGGTCGAGCCGGCCGTCGCTCTCGTCTCCGTGGTCAAATGGGCCGACTCTACAACTGTAGAGCACCCATATACTGACATTTATGTTAAATGCATTGAAACGGCCCCGATGGAGCTGACCATGGATGGATAAAGAGAACGGAGCTGATGGGAGAGCTAGAGACGGACTTGGAGAAGTTAGTGTTAGAGGAAGTTAGAGGAGTTAGAGGAAGTAGACACGTGGTACTACGTCCGCTTTTCAAAATAAGGTGTTAACAAAGGGAACTGTATATAAAAAATACATATATGGAAATAACATTGATTGGATTATATTCACCAGAAGTATAAAACATTACATGTCCCTTATAAATTAAAAAGAAAATACCACTAATTTATGAGGGAAATGTCTTAAATTTTTAATAAATACTGCCTGACAATGACTGATATATTTGACTTCAGTTCATCTCTGACTACATACATGCTGAAAATAAAACATTTTTAATGTATTAATTTAGATATTTTCCCAAGTAAAATCCCCTAGAAGTGTATGATTCAACTTTTTCCAATGGTCTAATGTTAAAAAAGTTAAAATCGCAATAAATCATAATATCGAATCGACGCCCACGTATCGTGATAGTGTCGAATCAGGAGATAGGTGTATCATCTCAGCTCTAAGCTACGTGAGAGGACCTTACTTCCTCCTCTCTTATCGATTCAGTTTCTAAAAGCCGTCTTCAAATGTTCATTCAGCTAAAGTGTTGCTGTAGCACAGAAGACAATTAGAGCATCAAGTTAAGACTGCCTTTACACGCCGTCGCGGTTCACTAAAGGCCTCTGAGGGTTGATCGGGAGTCAGTTGCATGATGGGTGTCTGAGTGTTTGTGTGCCTGCTGCCCCCACAGGATCCCCTCACTCTGACACACTGACAACACAGGCTTATTTAAGAGACCGTTTACAGCAATCTTTGGCCCTAGTCGGCGACCGACTCGCCTTGCATCGTACGTCACACAGATTGGTAACGGACCGGTCTGTTGACGGAGCCGGGCTGCTCTGACATCTGTAAAACCACATGAATGCTGAACAGCTTGGCAGACTATTGAGCTCGGCGAGGCCAAACTATTTTCCCCGAACGCAAAGCAATTAAGCCCTCAGTAGATTCCACTCTTAAAAAAAAGCTTTGCTTTTCTTACATTGTCCTTTCTTCTACTAAGCAAGGCTCTACATACTCCTGTCCAGATCAATAGTCAGATGTACCAATAGATTGCCTACCGCTGCTGCCCACACTAATGAACAAGTAGTTGAGCCGAGGCGAAGCGGGGATCAATTTCATCATGTTCCCAGTAAACCTTTTAGTTTGCTGATATTACAATGTTATCCTGGGGAGGGCGTGTGTTCCCCATCTGATTAAGCCTCTGTGTAAAAAGGTGTAGCTCTGCTCCGTCAATACAGAATGATTTTCGCGGCGCTCTAACACCACATGCTCTTCCTGCTCGCACCCCTCTGACCCGAGCTGTCTCAAGTGTTGCAATAATTGCCCAATCGATACGCCCCATGTCAATTGCATCATGCCAAGAAAGCAGGAAGCAAAAACAAGCAACAGACACAATCTGCTCCCCCCGGGGGCTAATCTGTCACTGAATCAATACGGACGATGACACCAGATGACAGCGGACCGGGTGATATCATCTTTCATCTAGAGCCACCAACGGAGCCTCGCTCTATGATATGTGGCGGCCAGCGGACTACTGTTACTGATGCTGCCACCATTCTTCAATGTGTCCGGCTAAGGGGAGGAAGAGCAGAGTGCGAGCTCTCCGAGGGATCTCTTGTTCATTCTGAAAGCGCTGCGAGCAGCACATTGCGTCCCCGGTGTGAAGGGTTAAGTGAAACAGTGCTGATGTTGGACAAAATCCCAGCATGTCCAAAAAGATACGCTCTCACAAAACATAAGGAATTCTTCATTTCTAACAAGCAAAAATGTGCTAATTAAAGGTATCATTAGAAACATATATTGACTCTTTTTCACTTATAATTTAGCATGGAAACTCCCGTAATTATATAAGTTTATTTACATGAAAAAAAAAAAAAAAATAGATAAATTAGGCCTGTCAAAGTTAATGCGATAATAACGCAAATTCCTTTTAACGTCACTAATTTATTAAACACATTAACTCAGTTTTAAAGCCAGAGTAAAGATAATGACTTCATATGAAACTAGAAAACCTAATGAATCCATTGGTACCAACCAGGTCATACTAGCTTGAGGCGAAGGAAACTAAATAACGCTCTAAACTAAGCCTAATTTTGGCAAGGAAAAACTGGCACTTTTGACCTCTGACCTCAAGATATGTGAAGTAAAATGGGTTCTATGGGTACCCACGAGACTCCCCTTTACAGACATGCCCACTTTAAATCATAGTCAAGTCAGCACACTGACACACTGACAGCTGTTGTTTCCTGTTGGGCTGCAGTTTGCCATGTTATGATTTGAGCATATTGTTTTATTCTAAATGCAGTACCTGTGAGGGTTTCTGGACAATATCTGTCATTGTTTTGTGTTGTTAATTGATTTCCAGTAATAAATATATACATACATTTGAATTAAGCAAGCATATTTGTGAGGGTTTCTGGGCAATATTTTTCTTGACATTTTTTTTTTTTCTTACATTTTCCATACTTATTTGGGATTTTTTTTTTTTTTTTTTTTTTTTTAAATTTTCCTACATTTTTAAAAAAACAAAAAAATTCGACATTATTCAAACTTTTTTTTGGGACCTGTTTTGACATTTGTCAGACTTTTTTTTTTTTTTTTTACATTTTTCCAATTTTTTTTTTTTTTTTTTTTACTTGTTTTTGACATTTTTCAGACTTTTTTTGTTCGAAATTATTCAAACCTTTTTTTTTTTTATTATTTTTTTTTAACATTTTTCGGACATTTTTCAGATTTTTTTTTTTTTTTTTACATTTTACGGATATGTTTTGGGGACTGTTTTTTTTTTTTCTTTTTACATTTTCCAACATTTTTAAAAAAAACAAAAAATTCGCCATTATTCAAACTTTTTTTTGGGACCTGTTTTGACATTTGTCAGACTTTTTCTTTTTTTTACATTTTTCAAATTTTTTTTTTTTATTTTTTTTACTTGTTTTTGACATTTTTCAGACTTTTTTTGTTCGACATTATTCAAACCTTTTTTTTTTTTTTTTAACATTTTTCAGACATTTTTCAGATTTTTTTTTTTCTAAAATTTTTTGGACATTTTTCAGACTTTTTTTTTTTTTTTTTTTTTACATTTTACGGATATTTTTTAAAAAGTGTTTTGACATTATTAAATTTTTTATTTTATTTTTTTTACTTGTTTTTGACATTTTTCAGATTTTTTTTTTTCGACATTATTCAAACCTTTTTTTTTTCTTTTTTTTTTTTACATTTTTCGGACATTTTTCAGACTTTTTTTTTTTTACATTTTTTGGACATTTTTCAGACTTTTTTTTTTACATTTTTTGAACAATTTTCGACTTTTTTTTTTTTTTTTTTTTACATTTCATGGATGTTTTTAAAAAGTGTTTCTACATTATTACAATTTTTTTTTTTTTTCATTTTTTTTCATTTTTTGACATTGTCGAACTTCATTTTTTTTTTTTTTTTTTTACATTTTTTGGACATTTTGGACACCTCTGACCTCCATATATGTGAATGTAAATGGGTTCTCTGGGTACCCACGAGTCTCCTCTTTACAGATATGCTCACTTTATGATAATCACATGCAGTTTGGGGCTAGTCATAGTCAAGGCAGCACACTGACACACTGACAGCTGTTGTTGCCTGTTGGGCTGCAGTTTGCCATGTTATGATTTGAGCATATTGTTTTATGCTAAATGCAGTACCTGTGAGGGTTTCTGGATAATATCTATCATTGTTTTGTGTTGTTAATGATTTCCAATAATAAATATATACATATATTTGCATAAAGCAGCATATTTGCCCACTCCAATGTTGATAAGAGGATTAAATACTTGACAAATCTCCATTTAAGGTACATTTTGAACAGATAAAAAATGTGCGATTCATTTGCGATTAATCACTACTCAATATTTTAAACGATGACAGCCCTAAGATAAAAACAAACATTAGGGCTGTGTATTGGCAAGTTTTTCATCACCAAAATTTAGCGTAAGTTTGGAGCGTTATTTAGCTTCCTTCACGACAAGCTAACATGACGTGGCTTAGGTTTTCTAGTTTCGTATGATATTTCTGAGGTTGTAGCAGGTTCAGTTCTAGCGCTATAGTGAAGGTGGCAGAATAGCAACCGGGCCTTTTTTTTTAAGACGTTAATTAAAAATCAATACAGTGTCTTTGAGAATCTATATAGCATCACAAAACATAATATCGCAATACTCACGTGTATCGATGTTTTCTTACACCCCTAACAAACAGGCATACATTCTACTTGTATTGATAGTATGGTATCGGTATGTATGGGAGAATAATGGCTTATAAGACACATCCAGCAGCTTTAATGTCAGCTGTAAAACACAATGTCAATGTTTGCTGCTCGTGTTTTGTGTATCACTTACACTCTGTCAGTTATAGGGAAAGAGAGGGAGGTGGGGGAGGAGGAGGAGAAAGGGAGACAATAATCAACGCCGCAGGTTCCCCAGAGTTAATCTTCCTCCCTCTCTTACTGTCTGACACTTCCTAAAACCGACAATATATTGCTAATTGTAGCACCTAGTCTTTGATAGTAATTTGAGACATTTTACTCAATTTGCATATTGTTGGATTTAGGCAAATACTAAAGAAAAAGTGGTCAATAAAAATGATAAAATCGCAATTATGTCTAAATTAAGTAATTTTTGTCAAATTGTAATGAATCTTCATGATTACATGTCATAAAAAGAAGTCGTACCTGAGGGGCCTTTACTAAGGAATTCCAAAAATAGCCTCAACTTGATGATGCATTTAATAATACAGTAATATCCATGAAGATTAAATAATTTACACGAGGGCTCGTGAAGAAAATCATTCTTACTGAAACACATCCTTTAGATAATTGATGTCACTGCTGTTGGTTTATAACACTGTGGTGAATACATTAACATCTTTGGTTGTATGAAATTGCAGGAAAAACATTTTAGTCTACTACAGTGGTTATATTTGGGCTGTACTAACTGTCACTTCTTGGCTATAAAAAGATGCTCTATGGGTAGGAGCCCAGTTTACCTGTTCATTTGACTGTTATGGTAATATGTGCAAGTTCTAGACATGAATTTCCTTACAGATGTCAGTCCTAAACTCATGTAAATGCACATATGCAGTCAATCAAAGTTGTTCTTGGTTCCTTGGTATTAAAGCTGAATCCCATTTGCTTGTTAACTCAAATACAGTCGGCTGTCTGGATTTCGCTTGAGGCGAGCAGCTACAATGGTGCTAATATTTATGCAAAAATATTTATGTAGCAAAGTGGAGTTTCAGTACAATCACAATGTACTAGAACTAGGGCTGCCCCCCCGATTAGTTGTTTTTTTAATGCTTTTTTCATGCTGACTGACTTATGAGCACATCTCTGGTTTAAAGCAAACAATTTTGCGATTAATTAATCGATTAATCGGTTTGAGTAATTTACTAAGAAAAAAAAAGTCTAACTTCTCTGATTCCAGCTTCTTAAATGTGAATATTTTCTGGTTTCTTTCCTCCTCTATGACAGTAAACTGAATATCTTTGAGTTTCGGACAACACAAGACATTTGAGGACGTCATCTTGGGCTTATTGGGCACTATTGTTGTGGAGATTTCTCTTTTCTCTCCTGATTTCAAAACTTGTCAGGATTTTAAAACTCCTTGTCCAGCCTTGTTGGCTCCTTCCTGTTTAAATGGTTACTGGAATAGCAACGCAAATGGCAGAAATTCTGAGGCCTAGAACTTTATTTTATGATATTTAAAACAGAAAGCGTGGTCAAAATTAGTCATACAGTGTGTGTAAATGGCATTTTGTTGGCATGTGGCCAGTGTATAATACAATATACTGTATGTATGATACAACACCCTCCAAGATTGTATGTTCCATGATTGTACTGGATGATGTGGGAGCTCAGAGGTTTGCCTCTGCGTAACATACGTGGAACTTATCAAATATAGTGCCTTACTAAATGTGCAGACTCATTCGCTGAAGATCAGAATGAAGGCAAAAAGCCCAGAAACAAGCTGAAGCTGAGGATGAACAGAGGCAGAACATCGGACACCAAGTGTAGGTGAATGTCTGCTGATGTCTAAGTTTTATAGGCTACAGCCTGTCAGCACATAATACCATTGTAGATCACATAGTGCAGAAGGAATCCCTTGCCCACCTTAATCTCCACTGTCTTGCACAGTCAGCAGCAGATCACAGGAATCAAGAGTATCACTGAAAAGGAAGAAATGCAGAGAGGAACAAGGAGAAGAGAAAGAAATAGAAATAGTTTCCCTCTCATCGTTCTAAAATTACCTTCTCAACCACTGATGCCTCATTTAGCTAAGATGCTACCTCTGTTCGTACACCGTGAATACAACTCCAGTAGCAAATTGTTAAGGTAAGTCTAGATGACAAAGGGATCAGATCAGTGACTCTGCTTTGCCTTTAGCACAGCCTCAGAGAGAGAGAAAGAAAGAGAAAGAAAGAACTAAGTAAGGTTGAGCAGCCTTGATTATTCTTGAATGAGTTGAATGTTTAATGGGCAGAGAGAAACATTCAATTTGTCATACACTGGTTGGTTGACCCACTGGCTGCCTGATGGATTGATTGACTTACTTACTGGTTGGCTGGTTTGCTTTCAGTATTTGAATGAGTTATAACTTCTCCTGTTTGACTGATATCCCCACAGTAACGCTCCAAACATTACAAGAGTGTCCTGAATAGCACAGCTTCATCTCTGCTCATTACAGCGTACTAAAAACATGGAGTGAAGAGATAAACTGTGTGTATTCATCATGTCAGCTGCATTGTGTAACACGTTCATTAGTCATCTTGATGCTTATTGTCTACCGAGGCGTTTGGGAGATATATTTTATCTGGTTGCTTTATGCATACATCACTAGTGTCTTGAGACGGTCTTCATATTAATTTGTATGACACGCAGAAAATGTCACAGTTTTTCTTCATCATACAAATTCTCAAGGCAGATCTAACAATATATTAGTTATTTAAAATGCTCCTTCATCATCTTGACCAGGGAGGATGTCTCCGAGCACTAAAACACAATTATAATCAGAACAATAAAGTCAGAGAAAATATCTGCAGAGAAGCTCTGAGTGAGGATACGCAGGTGTGTGCTGTGTTTCTGCAGGAACACCCACTCAGAGTATTGATTGGTCATTACAGCTGGTATGATGGAGCTACAGTATAACATGGACAGGCTGCTGTTAACACAGCATCACAACAACAGTAGTTGTGTCGAGCTACCTGCAGCACATGCAAAACCATACACCCCCTTTTTTTTCATTATAAATTCACAATTATTGAATGTGTTTTTTTTAGAGCTGCAACTAATAATCGATTAGCTATCAACTATTAAATTTATCGCCAGCTATTTTGATAATCGATTAATCGGTTTGAGTATTTAAAATTCTCTGATTCCAGCTTCTTAAATGTGAATACTTACTGTCTATGACAGTAAACTGAATATTTTGGAGTTGTGGACAAAACAAGACATTTGAGGACGTCATCTTGGATTTTGGGAAACACTGATCCACATTTTTCACCATTTTCTGACATTTTATAGACCAAACAACTAATTGATTAATGGAGAAAACAATCAACAGATTAATCAACAATAAAAATCGTTACTTGCAGCCTTAGTGTATTGAGTATAATCTATTTTTACCTTTTTATTTTACTGTTTATTGATCCTCATTAGCATGAAGGCTACCATCCATTTATCTCTTTATTTTTTCCAAGTGCATCTTGGCTCAGTTTAGAAGAGTAGAATTATTTTCCTCCAAAAGCTGCAGAGTACAGGCTTTTATTTCAACTGTTTCGGCTAGACTTCAAAAGAATAGTTTAAATTTTCAAGTTCTTAATTGTCACATGCACAACAATTACAGAGAAGCAGTCGATGGCGATGGAAATCTTAGATCTCAGGCTCCCGTCAACAATGCTCATTAAATATGTATAAAAAAGAAAATCATGCAAGTAGAAAAAAAAAGACTAAAATGATAAAATGACGCAGAAGTTAAAATATAGGGATAAAATATACAAATAAAACAATATAAATTATAGACTGTCTATACTCTACAGCCTTTCACGTATCAAATCCAGCCTTAACGTAAAGCTCCACCATGTCATAATCTTCTTTAAAACAGGTTTTAATTGTAATTCCCATCCAGTCGGTCAGTCTGTGACACTGGCAGTAGATATATTGGCTAACAGGTCTTAGAGCTGCAGACTTAATTAAAAAATGACATACTGTAAATGACACTGGACTGACAATAATGTCCCATATGACAAATATGTGCTGAAAAATATGATCCCTCCATCCTGATATCTTCTCTTAGCACCCTCCCTTGTGTTCTGATCGGGGTGAACTAACTGGAAAGAATCACTGTTTTGATGAAAAGTAAAAAAATGAGGGTGTGAATGTGTGTTCAAAAATGTGATGCTATATTGGTTGTATTCTTTTTTTCCCCTCCCAATGAGTACAAGTAATGGAACGTTGATATTACATGACATTACATTCATTTAGCTGATGTATGTTTCAACCATTTTTTTTTTTTATATAATATGTGCAAATTATAGAAAATAAAACTGCTGTACATTTTTGACATTTGCAGCTTCTTTATATCCTGTACATTACCTACATCATACTGTATATTGTTAAATTACTTTTGGAAATTGCCCATTTGATTTGGCTAAAGGCAGCTTTTTTTGCACTAATTCGCACGTCAATATATTTTTTCGAACAGTTGTTTTTGTCATGAATACTTTCATACAGACTGCAAATATTACGAGGCGAAAAAGCGACTTATTTTTTAGTGTTTTTTTCTGAGCTTTCATGCTGAAAATAAAGGCATCAACCAATTAAGTTGTGCAGAACGGGATGAGTCGTAACTATATTTATGAAACAACAACACTGACAACAACACACTCGTTATAACCTTTCACAATAAAAGCCCTAGCCTCTAATATTCATACGCGAGTATGTCGCATATTTGTGTTGTTCATTCGTCACGCCCCCGGTGTGTAAAGGCCTTCAGAGTGCTGAAGCCTCATATTTGCTTCAGCTGTTACCTCTTTTGACAATTAGTTTGTGGCCATAGCACAACTACATGACCAGAAATGTGTTCTCTAACAACAAATAAAACTTGCCACAGTTCCCTTTGTTTCTCTGACTGGTCATGTCTCCAGCAGGTTGTCTACACAAAGATGTCCAATTAATAATTCAGCACCAACTCCAGTTACCAACCAAATAAAACCTACCAAGTCAAACATCTCAAAAAACATAATAATAATAGCATAATAAAAAAAAGAGTTCTGCATTAACATAATAAAACATAGTAAGACAGCAAACAGGTGCAACTTTCTGTCAAAGGAAGTTCTAATGAACTTGTTCACCTTCCCATCATTAATGCTCTGTGCCACCCTCGCTCCTCGCCTCCCTATTGAAGTCGAATAGAAAGCTCCAGGATATCAGGGGAAAATTGTGGTGTAATTACTAAGCGATAAAACAAAAACTGCCGTCATTAGTAGGGTGTCTTTCCTCCTCTGTTGTTTTCTTTTCATCCAATTCCTCCTGCTACAGAAAACACCTTTCAAAGCTGTCGGATCAGCTTTTGCTGAGTCACCTACTGACACCGAGACTGATCACACTAAACTCTCTCTGCTTCATCCAAACCTCTTCTAGTTCACAATATGCATCTTGTGCAAACACAAACAACAGAAGTAGATGGTTTTGTGTAAATCAGTGGGTTACCTGCAGGTCTGAGGAGTGAAGCCAATGCAGAAATGCTTTAAACCTGCATTCTTTCTACCAGCCAGCAGGGGGCGACTCCTCTGGTTGCATAAAGAAGTCTGATTGTATAGAAGTCTATGAGAAAATGAGCCTACTTCTCACTTGATTTATTACCTCAGTAAACATTGTAAACATGAGTTTATGGTCTCAATCGCTAGTTTCAAGTCTTCTTCAATACAGCATGATGTTCATTTAGTAAATTATGGTCCCATTTAGAGTCAGATAGACCATAAAGCAGGGGATGCTTTAGGGCGGGGCTACCTTGTGATTGACAGGTCGCTACCACAGCGTTGTCCGGTCTGCGTGTTGTCCGCATTTTCTTCTTACAACTTTAACACTTTCGCAGTGTGTTTTTCTCTCGTGTCACTTCTGGTTGCAAAAAAAGCCATCATGGCGACGTCAAAATACCGAAACTCCAGGCTTCAAAACGGCAGTCCACAAACCGGTGGGTGACGTCACGGTGACTACGTCCACTTCTTATATACAGTCTGTGGTTTAAATGTGTATTGTCATGGGATAAATAAATGCCACAAACATACACTGTCCCAACTACACACACACACACACACACACACACACACACACACACCATCTGATTATGTCTGGTTTCACAGTGCTTGCTTCACTGCTCTTATTCCCACTTGGACAGGTGCTGTTTGACGAACCACCATTTGATGCGAGTTGTGTGGTGTGTGTGCGGTTGTATGAGAGTGTGTGTGTGTGTGTGTTTGTGTGTATGTGTGTGTGTGGGCCCAGGGTTCCCAGTAACAGTGTGGTTCAGACCACTGGCTGTTTGATCCCATTGATCTCCTCTTGTTGGCTCAGAGATGTGGAGCCAGCAAGACATCGGATGTGGAGCCTGCACGCACGCACGCACGCACGCACGCACGCACGCACGCACGCACGCACGCACGCACGCACGCACGCACACTTTGCCGGATATATCAGTTTGCTGATGTACTAAGCTGATTTTAAATGATCAATAAGTCAAAAAGGTGCATCATCCTTATAATAATTGCTATGTCTTAAGGTGCCGTCGACCCATCTGAAGTGATTTAATTGGGTCTGGGTAATAGACGTCCTCCAGCTCCTCCTGCATCCTGAGGTGTTTCCAAGCCTGATGGGATATGTACTGCCTGAACCAGCTCCTTCCAGTGTGAAAGCCCAGCTCCTTCCAGTGTGAAAGCCCAGCTCCTCGCCCCGTCCCTGAGGGTGAGCCCAGACACACTGCGATGGAGGCTAAATTCAGCCACCTGTATTTCTAATCTCATTCTTTCATTCTCCTCCCAGAGCTCGTGAACACAGGTGATGGTTGAACATAGACTCGCTGGTGAATTGACAGTTTTGCTTTCAGGCTCAGCTCCCTCTTCACTGCACTGATCCCCTCACATGTGACCAAGACCCTGATCCACTTGCAGAAACAACTCACTCCCAACCCAAAAGGGGCGATGCTGAGTACAATGGTCAATGTGGGGCATATTTTTGTTTTTGATTTACCGCCATTTTCTTATGATATAAAGTCTATAAAAACTGTTTACAATACAAAAACTCAATAAGTTACCTTATAGTGAGCTGTAGTGATGGGATATTATGGTAAACTGTGCTCCATTAAAGCGATGACTGTCAGGAACACTGTCAAAGAATTTCCGTGGCATTAATATGCAGCTCATTATTAATAATTAAGGTCAACCAGCTCCTTGCTAGCAGGCTAATCCCCAAATCTTGCTGATACAGGCCCAGATTCAACGCGATGATGGTTAATCTTACAGTTACAGCATGTTGCCGGCCAATTACGGGCCCATCCCAGCCTCATAACTGGGCCCAAAGCTCCAAGATCTAATCTACAGTATGTTCTATGTTTTAACAAGCAAAACTTTAAATTCGTGAAGTATTTACTCATAATTGAGCAAACCCTTAACTAAAGTTGGTGCCCAGATTTAACTGACGAAGTCCAATTTTGTCAGGCTTTTCTTTCTCATATTGCGAGATCATAACGTGCACACCCACACACACACACACACACACACACACACACACACAAAGCAACCACATTGCTCACAGAAATAGCTCTCAGGGAAAGCAAACATAGCTCGCTGAAGCCACACACACTCTTGTTAGACAAACACGCACATGGCTAACAGTTGATACATCCACTCGTTTCCGCTGTCGGTCCCAGTCAACACTCCATGAGACTTAATCAAACTCAAACAGTGTTAAGCCCTCGTCACCCTCTCATCCTCAGACGAGGAAGACGGCATTCAATTCCAATTTATTAATTGTCCTGACTGCATAACAATACAGGAGAAAAAATATATTCTGTACTATTCTATTGTGGTGGTAGTTTGGAGTATTAATCAATCTTTATCAATCATCATATCATTTTCACATTTTGTGTTTATGCTCAAGAGCACTGAAAAAGAAGGTAGAATAAAACAGACTGTATGTAAGAAGTGGACGTCACCTGTTGGTTTGTGGACTACCGTTTTGAAGCCTCGAGTTCGACATTTGGCCGTCGCCATCTTGTCTTTTTGCAAACAGAAGTGCCACTTCTGAGAGGGTGGAGCTAAGTACAACCGAACGCTGAATAAGACATTTTCAGGTGACCACAAAGGTGATAATTAACTTTCATGAACTGAAATCACACTGTGAAAGGGTTAAAGTTGTAAGACGAAAACTCTCAGACTAGACGACGGCGTTGTAGCGACCTGTCAATCACATGGTAGCCCCGCCCTAAAGCATGCCCTGCTTTATGGTCTATTTGACTCTAAATGGGACCATAATTCACTAAATGAACATCATGCTGTATTGAAGAAGACTTGAAACTAGCAATTGAGACCATAAACTCATGTTTACAATGTTTACTGAGGTAATAAATCAAGTGAAAAGTAGGCTCATTTTCTCATAGACTTCTATATAATCAGACTTCTTTTTGCAACCAGAGGAGTCGCCCCCTGCTGGCTGTTAGAAAGAATGCGAGTGTAAGGCACTTCAGCATCGGCTTCACTCCTCAGACTCGGAGGTTGCCCACTGGAATAAAAGAATAAGAAAAAAACATGAGGATGAATCGAAGCAAAATGAGGAGGGAGACCAAAGCTGATAATACAGTAAATATCACACTTGAGGTGGATAAAAGGTACGGAGAAAAGCCTAGCCTAAAGAGTGCAAGGAGACAGAGAGAGTAAGTGGGTTTAAGAAGCAAAGAGTAAAAGAGGGAGAGGCTTTAAGTGAAAGGACGGCAGGATGATAGCAGCTGAAATGATGGCCACCCATGCGCTCCTCTAATATGAGGCACAAATGGATCTGCCTTTTATCCCAGCAATGCACACACACCATCTATAAAGCCCTGTCAAACCGAGGAGGGTAGCTCATTTATGCTGCAAAAAATACGCACCCAGACACACACACGCACACGGGTGGCAAGCTCATTTATGCTGCTGTTTATTACCATTATCACCAGATGAGAGGAAGCGAGCAAGAGCCAGGCTGCATTTCGCCCCTTGACGCCTATCATCATCGTCTGAGTCTCAGGTGTTTATCGGGCTGTCACTTTGCAGGAGGCCCAGCAGGCGTCCCGACACCCCTTCCTTCATCCTCCCCTCTCTTCTGCTCACTCTATCTGTTGCACTCCTTTGTTGTTTCTGTCACTCTGCATTCGTTTCCTTCTTCTCTGTTGTGTCATTTTCCTCTTTTCCTTTTACATCTTGGTCTCGTTTTCAAGCTGCCGCCGCCGCCACCTCTCCCCGTTCCCCCCTCTTTTTCTTTCTGCTTTCTTCATCTTCCCATTCGGTCGCCGTGGTGACGACAGCCCTCTTACTCTGCGCAAATGTTTGTTTACTGATCCGTCTATCTTCTGGGCTTGCTCGTGCAGTTTCAAAGAGGGACACCGTGCCGTTTAAGCATTCAATGATCTCAGAAAGCGTTTTCATCCAGTGGTTTAATCACTCCCCGGTGCATTTTTATCACTCAGGTAAAACATCACGGGTCTAATTTAGGTGTTGCGCTTATCAAAATTCAGCTACTGGGCCATTTTGGTGTCCATTATTTTGAAAGGCAATTACTGCGTGTGATAATTACGTTAATGGACAATTAAGGGAGACTAACTTTATCATGGTATAATTGGGGATCGACTGAGCTTTCTGCATTGGCAGCTATTAGGGGAAAAGCTTGCGCTCGAGGCGGTACACTGTGGCTTCACTTCATTTGAAATCCTGCTTCAAAGGGTTTGACTGTTTTAAATTACTGCTACATCCACAGACATAGTGTATGTGGGTGAAATACAGAAATATTGTTTTTTTTTCTCTAGTTTAGGCAAAACTCTCTGAATCCAGTATAGCCTTTATAAATACTAGTAGTATCAATAATAATTGAAGCTTAAGATCATAAAAATCATATTGAGACTTTACAGACTATAATGCCACATGCTTATCTGCAAAGAGCTGTCAAATCAATTTTCTCCATTTAAACTGGAGCTTCCCTTTAGTTTCCATTTAGATTGTGGTTTAGGCCTTTAAAGGCCTGTCAGTGGCATCTTTCATTACACATCTGACAGAGCTTATATTGGATTGCTTTTAGGGTAAAACCAGACTCCATTTACACCTGGTGTTAACATGCGTTCTGTATCTTATCTGGAGAATGAAAATCACATGTTAATGCCGATATAAATGCATGCAGAGCAATAGACTGTATATAAAGATGGACGACGCGTCTCCACTTCCTCCCAATGTACAAAAGTGAAGCCAAAATGTCCTGGATACGGGAGCTGCCATCTTGATTTGGAGCCAGAGTCTGCGCAGTAGTGATCGGGGGGGCTGGAGCCGCGGTATCGAGGTCCCGCCCACACACCCACCCGAGCCAATCACGAGCCGAGCAAGGCCGCAGCTTGCTAGCGTGAGCCACCTAGCTGCTACGTTAGCACCACGGTAGCTGTTTGGCTAGAAAGAAACAACAACTAACCATAATATCTCTATATCTACATTTATGATCAAACTGACACATGTTCTATTACACAGACTCGTCACAGTTATGGAAAGTTAAAGTTACATCTCTCTGACTACTTCACTCAGAGCAGCTGTCAATCATGACGTCTCTCCGCCTTTTTATAGCATCAAATAACTAATTAAAACCAAACTTATAAGAAAAATGAACACCACACCATCTGGGGAGAGGTCTCGCAATGTGATCGGATCTCATCCAGATGTGAATAAATGCAATCTGTACAGTGTGACCGCATTATTGAGAAAAGTAAAAATCCACTCAGCAACTTGAAAGGTCATCTCACTCCACCTAAATGAGGTTTCGTGCTGTTGACAGGTCGGCCAGCCCGCCGTACTTCTTTGCATATTAACATTCAATCACAATGAGGGTAGAATGGAGCTAATGAGAATGCTTATTAATATCAGGTGTTAATATAAAGGCCAGTGGATGGGATGTTATTATCTAGATACAGGTCACATGTTAATACCAGGTGTAAATGGGGCTTATGATGTGAGGGAGTGTAAGCCAATGAGTAAGGGATAATGTACAGCTGTTGTGTAATAAATCCCGACAGGGTCTCTCATCGCCCTGAAGGGGTTTATTTCACAACAATGACCCGCTAGCTGCACATTATCCCTCTTATTACACGGCTACTTACTGAAAAAATCAATAATTTGATACAAAAATGGTCCTATAGAGTCCGACATCTGAACTGCACCCATAGCAACGGTCTGTTATACATAGCAACGGTCTGTTATACATAGCAACGGTCTGCTATACATAGCAACGGTCTGCTATACATAGCAACGGTCTGTTATACATAGCAACGGTCTATTATACATAGCAACGGTCTGCTAAACATAGCAACGGTCTGCTATACATAGCAACGGTCTGTTATACATAGCAACGGTCTGCTATACATAGCAACGGTCTGCTATACATAGCAACGGTCTGCTATACATAGCAACGGTCTGCTATACATAGCACCGGTCTGTTATACATAGCAACAGTCTATTATACATAGCAACGGTCTGTTATACATAGCAACGGTCTGTTAAACATAGCAACGGTGTGCCATAAAGAAATAACAGACCGTACAACGCCATGATTGACCAATTAGAATCGAGTATTCCTCAAAGCCGTGTAATAAGACTTGAATAACACATTTTCTCTTGTGTTTGTAATGCAGCACAATGTGGAGGGAAAATCAGTTTTGGCTCCACGATGCTAAATGTACTCTGATAACAAAAGTCTGACCCTGATTTCATTTCACACATGATTTATACTTGCGTAGATTTGGGTTAGGGCAATTATATGTTTTGGTAGTTTCATGTAGTTTCATTAGATATTAAATGAATAACACGTATAACCAGGTTGATAGGAACAAGTCTTTTACTCTTGGGCAATGTTGTTATTTCTCTCGCTGTGTTATTGTCGCCTCTGGTTCTTTGTTTCATTAAATGCACCTCCTCCCTCTGTTGGTCTATATTTCTTTCTGTTTCTGACTCTTTACCTTCAAATCACTTTTCCCTGAACTGTGCCACTTTTAATCTCCTTTCTCTCAAGCCATCAAATTCCCATCTCCACCTTTTTTTAATTTTAATGCCTCAACCTCTCCCTCCTCTCTCTTTTCCCTCCTCTCATCCTCACCTTTTCCTGTTCCTTCATTGTTCTTTGTCTCACTCTTTCTCTTCCTTTCTTCTCTCTCTCTCGTAAAGTTAAAACCTGTCTGACGCTCCTTCCTTTCTCTCTCTCTCTTTTCTCCTTTCATATGTTCATTCCCATTGTGTCTCAAAAAGGTATGCGGTTGATCTCATCTTCTTCTCATCTTCTATTCTACCCTTTCAACATCCTGCAATCCATCTCCCATCCTTTAATCCTCTTCTTTTACGTCTCCATCTGTTCTCCCTCCTTGTTTCCTTTCTCGCTTCCGTCTCTGTGGGCACCGAGGAGCCCACGTGGGGAACAAGTATTTGCTGCCAGTGTCTCTCCGTTGCTTATCCCTCCACTCTTTCTCCTCACACTCTCCCCACTCCCAGAGGTTTCAGATTCTCGTCTCCCGCTTTCCTTCTCCGTCCCTCCCCTAACCGTCCTCCCCCCCTCCCCTCTACTCTCCTTCCCTCTTCGTTCCCGCGCTCCCAAGGGTGCAGGTGGTAGAGGATGACGCTTCGCTTTGATTGCTGCATGGCTGCAGGCATTCCCGGGGCAGAGAAGCTGTGAAGCTTCAGTCTGCTGGATGTAGTGGTAAATAATCCCGACTGGGGAGAGAGGAACAGAGAGACGCTCTGGAGGGGAAGAAGGAAGGAAGGGAGTGGATGTGTGTTCATGGGTGGGAGTTTTGTGTATGTGTGTATGTGTGTGTGTGTATGGGGATCTGGGTTTGGAGGGGAAGTGTTATCACCAATCAACTTTTTGGATGGATTTTTGGCCACATTTTAGTAGAAGAAATGGAGCTACAGTAAATCAACACCTACTGAATAAATTCACAATTATATTAATGAACATTATTTAAGTGACAATCTTGACTTTCATTTACTTTGACTGTAATGACATCGGTTGCCTGAAGCATATATGTGAGTATTATTATATGTGACAGGCTTTAAACCTTTTGTACATGTACAGTATACACAGTATATAGGCTACACACTATGGGCTCAGAAATGGAAATGAATTCTTATTCAAACTGTGACACTGTCGTGCTGATTTACATTCACGCCGCTGCTGTTTGGGACCTACAAACAAATGTTTTATTCATCACTGACTCGCAAGCAAAGTCATCTTAACGCTAATCAAATGAAAGAGAAGAAAAGACTTTAAGGTGACGACATTTCTACTAGTTTAATAGAATATTCACAGGGTGCCTTTTTAGGTGTTGAGCTTTTTTTTAATGAGATACAATGTTTGGAGTTGAGAAGTGGAACTGAATGTCCTTTCAGTTTCTGGGGTTACCTTTATGGTCTAAATTAAGAAATAATGTGAGATGTTAAGAATATATTAGCATCAACACAAGTCTCGTCATTTCTTTTTTTGTTACAGAATTATGGATAAACAGGTAGCTTAGCGGTGAGCTCTGGTGACTCCAGAAGTACCGTCTTCATAGTGAAGGGGGTAAAAAAATACACCCTCCCATTCTGAGCTAAACCACATGGTTTTTTAACGTACTCACCCTTACTTTAAAGGAGACATATCATGGAAAACTATTTTTTTCAGCGCTTGTGCACATACAATTGGGTATCTGGAGTCCCTTCCAACCCACAAACTGTGAAATAAGACAACACAGTCAGTTTCTTTGAGGGCTGTAGATCAGAAAACATGTGATTCAACAAGCCATTCAGATTTGGCTCATGCATTATGTCACATGTAGGCTCATTAGAATATATCGCCCACGGCTTGAGAACTACCTTTGCAAAAGTGCACCATTTTTTTTTCTCGCAAGCCAATCAGAGCAGACTGGGCTTTTTCGGGACGGAGTCTTAAAGAGATAGGCGCTAAAATGGAGTGTTTCAGACAGACGGTGAATACAGGTATATTCAGACAGACAGGATGAGAAAAATAATGTGTTTTCTGAACATTAAAGCAACTACACTGTTAGAAATTGTGGACAAAATCCACAGTCCTCGTTCTGATCTGAAATGCCTTCTAAAGTTCAGTTTCGTCCAAAGTTACAAAGAACAACATTTCCTTCTTTTTTTCTGACACCACTGAAGCCTCATAACTCTCCAATCTGTCAACATACATACGGCATATGAGTATTGTATTGAGATATACTTGGATACCAACCACCCGACCCCTACCCGAAACCTTAACCAAAAACCAAGTCTCAACCCTAAAATGTAATGGATGGAAACCAGTGGAAACTAGCCGTTTGTCCCCAAATGGGAAACGAGTTCCCATAATGTGACTGTGTTTTTTCACCACATGATAAATACAAGTGCACACACACACACACACTTGCCATCTTCTTCAATAATAAAAACCTATTAATATTTCAAATGTTATCTTTGTGTTTAGCTTTTCCATTCTTAAATAGTTAATATTGTGACCCCTTTCATTTGGCAACGAGCTCTCCGAGAGTGATATCTTTTATTATGCATCATTTTAAAACCCCAGAAGAAGTAACAAACATTTTAATTGGAATACAAAAGTTGTAATATGAGTACAATTAGGATGAAATGTGACATTAAAAAGATGTTATGCTTTACATAAAGAATTTATTGTATTATAGGCCATTAATACATAAATCAAAAGCTCTTTTAAAGTCCACAGTCCTCTACAGTGTATTGGCATAAACATACAGTTACTATAATGAAGGAATATATTTAATATATTAAAATATATGCATATCCAAAAACTCTCTCGCAACTACATTTTTGTAGCTTCAAAAATCAGATGTCACAAGATAGAATCCATAATAATCACCCTGATCATTATATTGTATTTATGCACTACAATACACGCTGATGGTGTTGTAATCTCTGTAAATATTGTCTTCACAGAACGCGAAAAACTCAAATCGTATTTGCCTGGAGAAATACACATGACACGGCTCACTCTCCAGCTCTGCTGCTCAATCAGTACAGAGGATCAGCCGAAGGGTTTTCGAGAGGATTTTCAAGAGCAAAACAAACCGCCAGCTCAATCATCTGCTGAATTTGCTGAAGCTGTTTAGGTGAAAAGGGAGTTCACTGGTTCCTCTCCAGCTAAAGAAAAAAAAATCTTGTTTTGGCGTTTCTGAACAAGAGTGTGGGAAGAGCGTGCGCGAAATAAAATTTAAGGATAAGTCATACTCAGAGATTTACCTTTCAGGAGAACTGGAGATTATGATACAAAGAGTTTTTATTAAATGGGGATGACTTCTTCGACTGTTGAGTGACAACTGACAGCAGGGTCACTAAAACTAGCTTCAAGCGATGCCTTGACATTTTTGAACCGCCGTCTGTGATGTATCCTCACAAGCTCTCGCCACAAGGGAGTGAAGTGTCTGTTTAAGCACTTCAGCTCGCTACACTCAGCTGCTTTCACAGAGGATCGCTATTGTTATAAGTTTTAAAAGGTCAGTCTAGTTAGGGCAACTTATGAAAGTTGAACGACAACTTGTGAAAATGTGTTTATTTAGAAAATGTAACCCGACAAGTTCTCTGGTTCAGTGCAGGATTCTTGACATAGATGTTGACCTGATACAACTGTCAAGTGATTACAATTGTGTGTTGTGGAGTATCCTTTATATGTAATATAATAATAATATGTGAATTATTAAACTATTGTATTGAATGAGAATTTAACGAGGTTTTGGGATAGTTTGTCAGCTAATAGCAAGGTAGAGCTGAGTTTTCAGAGCATTAACGCCAGCACAAGTACAAATCTATCCAAGCTAAAGGGTTTTATATGAAGATGACACTCGGGCTGGGACTATACACCTTTCTCCCGATTCCATACTATCACGATACTCGAGTGCCGATTCGATATGTATTGCGATTTTTAAGTATTGCGATTCAATATTACGATTTATGTTAACTTTTTTAACACTAGACCATGGGGTAAAAGCTTAATCATACACTTCTAGGGACTTTTCCACGGAAAATATCTAAATTAAGACAGTAAAAATGTTTGATTTTCAGCATGTATGTCGTCAAAGATCTCCTGAAGTCAAATATATCGGTCATTATCAGACATTATTTATTAATACATCTCCCTCACAAATCCATCCATGGTCAGCTCCATCGGGGCCGTTTCAATGCATTTAACATAAATGTCAGTATATGGGTGCTCTACAGTTGTAGCGTCGGCCCATTTGACCACGGAGACGAGAGCGACGGCTGGCTCGACCGCACGTTACCGCAATACGATAACGTTTCCTGTCCGTGACAGAGTTAGCATGCAGCTTTAGCCGTGATGTCTAGCTCTGCTTTTCGTGCAATGTGTGAAACCCAAAGTGTTTCCATCCTTTACTGGATGTGTAGTGTTTACCACTCTGGATTTAACATGTGAGGGTGCAGGTCGTATCCACGCAGACCCTCCAACGTTTTATACTTTCTGAGGTTTGTTTTGGTTGACGGATACGGAACGGATATGACGTCACGTTACTCAGACTACAACAATAAAAGCGGTAACTTCCTTCTACCTCCACATAGACTCAGATGAAGCAAATATGTCGATTCTAGCTTAAAAAAAAAATCAATTTCAAAATCGTAAACCACCACTATCTGGCAGCACCTCTCCACTTGACAGACAAATCTCAGCGCACCTTGGATTTATCCACTATAAAGTCAAGCTGGACAATATGCATCTAAATGCCGATATTAAAACTGTCGCTATGCTTTAGCACAATGTAAACAACCCATCGGCTTTAAAAGACTTACTTTGTATTCTCGATGTGAAAAACGTTTTTAATGCTTTTATTGTATCGCACATACAAAAAAATGTAAGGCGAATCATACACAGTGTTGACTAATGAGAAGAACTCCCCTGTAATCGTTAAGGTGACTGATGACTCATCCATTTTCTCTCAGTTTTGCTCAAAGTGGCCATTTGACGGAGCTTTTCTCCAGACAGAAGATAATAGGCTCTCTGTATGCTCCCTGAGCGCAGTGATTCATATATGGGCCAGCTCAGAGGAGTCCTGAAATCACCTATTGGTTCCTTTGAGCAGTGTGAAGGGCAAAAAACACGTAAAGGTTTTATAAGTACAAAAGGCACATTGTTCTTGTGAGACTTGTAGGTAATGATTGTTTTGTCAATTGTCAATTAAAGTTTATAAATAGTCAGAACATAATGAAATTATTTCCCGCAACCCAGTGACCCCAAATATATTCAGTTTACTATAAATAACAAATTATCATAGTGAATAAGCTGGAATAAGTTTGAAAATGTACTGAATCAAATAGTCAATTATCAAAATTGTTGCAGATTAATTTTCTTATTGATTAATCAACTAATTGTTGCAGCTCTATTAAGGACAGTTTGGATCTGTGATTAAAATTAGGGATGCACGACATAGATGTTTTTCAGCTGATACCGATAACTAATTATTACCTGCTTCTCATGGCCGATACGACAACTGATAATTTCACATTTTTGTATGTTCATTACCTGTAGTTTATTATACAGAGCTTAAGGGTAAGAAAAGGCTGAGATGATGATTTAATATTCTCTAGCGCTGACATTACCGCATCTAACTGACTAACACTATTTCTAACAAAAACAAAGACCACTTCTGACTCTTCAAAAGTTCATTTATTTTTTTCTAGTAAAGTACATCAAAAAACTTCAATCGTGTTGCCTTCCTCTGAAACTGTGAAAAACGTCCACACCAACGATGACATGCTTGACTCTCTAGTCAGTGAGCTGCGCTTGTTCTTCTTCTTCTTTATGTTTATCGGTGGATCGTAAACCAGATTTGAGGTGCATACTGCCACCTGCTGTATCGGAGTGTGTGGATGCTGCACTTGTAGTCAATGAAAGCAATTTGGCTTTCTATTGTGAGCCGATGATTTATCAGCGATAATTTAATTATCTGAATAATAATATAATTTCCCATTATCAGCCAATAATTTATCGGTATATATCGTGCATCCCTAATTAAAATGAAGCAATGTCCTATTTTATGACCTCTCATCGCAGGTGAACAGTTCAACCAATGAGAGATTTCTACTTTCAGATAATCTTAGATCTTGACATATGAATTTTTAGGAGCCCAACTGACGTAATTGTATCAGGTGTTTCACAAGAAAAATGAAAAAGAAACAACATAATTTTGTTCTCTTTGTCCGTTTTCTCTTCATGACTTAGAACTTAAAGATCAAGAGTTGCACTTTACTTTAAAGAAGATCAAATAAATGCCCAAGAATCTGGTAAAACTTAACAGAACTTTCAGTTGAACCCTCCCTGAAATCAAACAGAACTATAATCTCACACCACTATTCACTCCAGGAAAAAGACAAATGTTCATCAAAAGAGGCAAAGCGTCACTGCTAGCTCTAGTTTATTAGAACCACGATGCCTGAAATCTCTCGCCTTGGCAACGATTGGCACGACACAGCATCCTCATTTCCCCCCCTGCATCACCACAGACGGAGATTCAAAGAAACCCAGCAGCCGCAAGACAGAAGGGTCATCAGATGAGCCTCAAACAAAACATCAACTCTGCTTCGTCAGAGGAAGAAAAGGTCACACAAAACAACATCAGAGGCTTCTCTCACGTCCATGTTTCTTCCACCCCTCTACTATCTTTTGACTTTGACTAGGAAACACTTCCTCAGCTACCTGGTGACTGTCTGGAGCCGTCTGTCTACGACTCAAACACCTCAGGACTTCCTCAGGCTGATGCTTTGGTTCTGGGACGTCACCTCTTCCCCCTCTACACTCACTTTTACAACTTTTTCCTTGTTTAGTGCTTCTCAGTACTTTATGATGTTGTTGTTGTAAGTTGAAGTATAAGATTAGATATTAGCTTGGCTATACAGTTTGAGTACAAATGATTCTGTTTATGTATAGATATGGTTAAGTTTAGGTTAGGTCTTTAGGCCTTTGCACACCAAGTCCGTATTTTTGTATGAGTTTTTTTAATCCATCATCCGATAAAAAACGTTACGCACAGAAACCTTGCACACTGAGTGCGATGCCTTTTATTATTCTATTTGTTGCAAAAATTCGAATCTATTACATGGGTTCAATGGATAGCGCTGGTCCAAAACGGGGCTAATGAATGAATGACATTAGCAGGAAGCTATCATTTAGCTGCCTAGAGCACAATCACTACTGTCTGGTCTTTCGTACATCCTTTGTTTTGTGATCATCTCTGATTCTAAGCTGTTTTGCAATCCCCTACCACAATCAATCTTTACATTCTGAATTTCTGTATTCTTTTATTTCTTTATCCTAAAGTGAATGTTTATCAGATGCCTTTCTGGATGATGACGTTTGTACGGATGGAGTCTCAGAAAGGTCAAAAATCCCTCTTTCGCCTTTTGACGGACGCAAAAAAACGTAGAAAATCGAACCTGTCCTGAAAACTTTAATGACGGACGAACGCTTCAGAGCCGGTGTGTAAACGTGATTCACTCGTGAGGTCGTATTTATTTTTAAACGTGTGACAATTTCGGACGAAAAATATGGTCTGGTGTCTCAAAATTTTACAAACACAGTTAAATGGATGGGATCAAACTAACTAACTCGTAAGAAGCCAGTAAACTCCGTCAAAACTGCTTGTCGGATGGTCGAATAGCTACGGAAATCTTAACTTAAACTTTAAAACTTAAACTTTATTACAATCATCATATACATACAGATACATACATGAAATTTGACCTCTGCATTTCACTCATCCTTAGGAGCTGCGATCTGCTGTAAAGCGCCCGGGGAGCAACTCGGGGTTCAGTGTCTCGCTCAAGGACACTTCGACATGCAGACGGTAGGAACCGGGGATGGAAACGCCACTCCTCCCACACCTTTCTGTAACTTTGCTACTGATAATCCAACATTCACACACACTTCACGCCACCATCGGCCGGCTATGCGGAGGTAAGGAAGGAGCCAAGGTTTGAACTCTATTTTTTTTTTAAATTTGTTACACAACTATTTGGGAACAACCCAGTGCAAAACTATGAATGCCTTCCAATAGAGACCGTCTGTTTTTAAACAATATCACATGCCCCCCCTCACTCTGCCTTCAAGTGCGGCTGTTCGGAACAACTATAAACGCGTTTTATTGCTGACATGGTTGGAGAGCACATATTTTTTTTGACTTCCAACCAACTGAACTGAATCTTGAACTTGAATCTTAAAACCTACAATTAGCCGGTGCAGCTATGGAGAGCATTTACACTCTCTCATCTCTGAAGGTGTAAAAAGGAGTGACAACTGCTAGATTACCTCTTGGCTGAAAAAATGCTTCCTGCCTCCTACTGGAAAAAAAAGAAGTAATGATATCATATAATTTTATGGTTCTGGGTGTTTTAACACCATAATGTCATTCACTCCCAATGGGTAACTTCCACTCCTTGCTGACAGTGTGTATAGGAAGCTTCTTAAATAAATAACTTGATTCTGAGACACTTGATAGATATAATAATATGCATTCATTCTCATGGTATATGCATATTTCATTACATTACTGCATATTTTGGGGTTCTGCATGTATGCTTCTTCCATCTCATGATGTGAACAGATTAAATTGCACATGTGCACGCATCTACGCACACAACCTATTCTTCGATCTCAAAAACCAACTCACAACTGTGAAGTAGTATATCCACATGTGTTTCACTGATAAAATATGCTGAAACTACCTGCTCTGTTAGTCTGTATTCGTGCTCTTCTCTTCTGTATTCTGCATCTGTACTCCCTCCTCCACCTCCACCGCTGTCACAAGACATTTTCCCCCCCGTAGGAACTATTAATGTGTGAATGTTATTGTCCTGGCTTCTGTTCAGCTCATCCACTCACAGCTGCCTGAGCCACCTGATGATCAATCCGCAAACAGTGCTTTTACAGGCAACTGTAAAAGTAGTACATTTATCATGCCTAAGGCAGTGTTAATCTAGGATTAGTCTCGTATAGCCAGACCGATCTCCACAGTGTGCTATGTGCTAAAGAAATGTCTGGCTCAACACATTAACACACTGGTATATATAGAGTTGTTCCAATACCGACACCAGTATCGGAAATGCTTCCAAATACTTCCCAAAATTTGGGATCGAGTAGCCAGTCTATGCACCGATCCGATACCATAATTTGTTAACCCAGGAAAAAAATCTAATTGTTTAACCAGAAACCAATGAGAACTGATTGCAGGTAGTTTGTCAATAGTGTTGCCAATTTCAACTCCAGCAATCTTATAAAACATTTGAAGATGCATCGCGCGAAAGAGCACGATGACCTCACCGAGGCAAAGGTGGAATAGTTAATACTGTACATATAGCATTCGGGCTAATGATGTCAACAGGGCCGAGCTTTTGTGACCATATCCTACATCAAATAAAGAGCTTTACCCCCATACTTTTATCCTTTAATCAGAAAATCAGAGGAAGACCTATTCTGTCATTTATGAGGACTCCTACTTCAATATGTCCTTCTGGTGCTTTTAAAGTTGAACTAATGGTCAGTGGCTGCATTTGCCACAAACTCTGGCTTCACCAAATAAAATCAGCAGCTTCAAGTTCCACTTCACATGGTGAAATGAGGGCATTTCAGCTTAGTGCTGCAATTACACAAAATAGCTATGTTAGATTGTATCACAGCATCGTCCATGTCAATCGGCAATTCACTTTTTACACTGTTGGCTTCATTTGCAGAAGTTCAGCCTGGAATTTCTATTTTTTTTTTAGGTCCACATCATTAAATTTATGGTTGTTTTGCAAAAGTGTAGATCAGGTTTGATATATATTTTGGGTCATCTAATTTAGAGAATGGGATTCCTTAGAAATAATATATACATACATTTAATGATACATTGAACAAGTCTCTATGTTAATAAAAATATATTTTATTGTATGTTCCAAAGCATTAACAGTGAACCTTTTTTTTCATGGAATTAGCAATGAAACAGTGAATATCCTTTCTCTGTGAGGCTAATATGGGTTATAACTGTATCCATTAGCAATGCAAAATAATACAAAAAGCACAGATACCCTTTCAAAATGAGTTCATTCTGTGCATTTTATTATCAAAATGTCATTGTAGGTCTTTTTTTTAAATGTTTTTTTGAAGGTTGTATTAGATGGGCAGAATCAGGATGAAATTATTTCATAAAAAGGAACTTTTCAGTACTTTTATGCCAGTTTTCTAAGCTTTCTGGGTCTAAGTGTATTATCAAATCTCATTCATCTGGCACACAATTACGAAAGAATTATGAAAGGAACGTCATAATCCTATATGACTCAGGTCAAGTCCCCGTCTGTCCAATTATTGGTAAAAAGCTTTTAGCAAATAAACACACATACACAATTAGTAGTTTTGAACATGTGATGATGCGTACCCCCCCCCCCCCCCATCCCCCCACACTCACTCACTCTGCTGGCCGGTTTGTTCCTCTTCCTTGTAAAAGTATTCTGTCAAACAGTTTGTCCTGAAACAAGCCACCAGGGAGAATGAAACGTGATGATGTTCGATTTTTACTTCCTATAACAACCAGCTCAACGTCATAATAGCTGCTCAGATTCTGACCAGGACACGGACCCAAACATAAAATTACATAAAAACTGGGCCCCGAAGGTAATTCGATCCAAAATGGAGTTTTTACGGTGTAATGTGGCTTTATGGTTGTGAGCTGCCATTAATTTTCATTGCCAACAACCATTTGAAGGCACTTTAGTTTTCAAATTTAACATGCCAGTGGCCCAGTTGGGTTGGGTGAGCAGGGTGTGTGCAACGTCCTGAGAGAAGTGACCATTTTGAGCGGCTCAGTCGTTAATTCGGGGTACGGACTTGCTCTTGCTCTGGTGAATTGTGAATGAGAGACTTAACAAATCACATGAAGGAAATTGTCATGTCGGAGCACCGTTACTGTGAGCGTGCAGTCGCAATCTGCATTTGTGCACAAGTCATAAATTCACTCTGTTAATCTTTTACAAAAGCAAATTAAAGAGAGACAATTCTGAAAAATGAGTCCAACTTTCCATTTACATCTCTGTGCACAGTGCGAGCCGTCGCTGTGAAGCCTACAGCAGAGACAGAAGGATTTATGAGGCAGCAGCGAGCTGTAGAGTCGCTTTATTAGCTGGCAGACATCTTTTGTGGGCAGGTGCTCAGCCGTGTTTTTACTGCCATTGCTCTCCTCCTCCTCCTCCATCTCTCATCATTCTGGCAAACCCTTGAGTCCTCGTCAAGGACGATGGTAAGTCTCTCTTATTTGTGTGTACACATGCACACACACACGCATGAAAGGGATGCAAAAGATGCTTTCTGATTCATGTCGACTCATCGAGGCTTTGTTTCTAAAAGAATTAAAAGACTAGAGCCACAAAGTCAGGAAAATGCAACCAGTTTCTCACAAAGATACAGAGTTGTTGAGTCACAGATGTTTACTCACTCTGAGTATACGTAGGAAAGTCTGTTTTAAGCCCCTGTGACACATGCAGCACACGGTTTCTTTATCTGTCCTTTGAGGGCCTGTGTGGTACGATTACAATATCACTTCTGTTTCTAGTTTTCCCCGAGACCAAGAAGTGATGTGGAATAGAGGTGTAAGAAAATACTGGTACACATGAGTATCGCAATATTATGTTTTGTGATATCAATTCCCAAAAACACTATCAATTTTTAATAAATGTCTTAAATATCCGCCGGCCCACCGTTGGGGCCGCTATTCAATCTTTCTGAGGCTGTAGCAGGCTCAGTTTTAAAGCTACTGGCTGTCGAGAAGGAGGCCAAATAACACTCCAAATTTATGCTAAATTTTGGCGAGGAAGGGGGTCCCTTGACCTCTGACCTCAATATATGTGAATGAAAATGGGTTCTATGGGTACCCACGAGTCTCCCCTTTACAGACATGCACACTCTCATGCAGTTTGGGGCAAACATCATGCAGATTTTTGCATGCAGAATAAAATGTGTTATTTTTGCCTTTTTTAAAATGGGGTATTTCTGGTGTGTTCTTTATACTATGACAGCTTTCCTAAAATTAGATTTTTTTTAAAAATCGCAATATATTGAATCGTTACCCCTGTATCATGATATGTATCATATCACCAGATTCTTACCAACACATTGTCTAATGTGGAAACAGACGTCATGTTTTTCACGCCCATTTGCCAGAACTGAACATTGATGATTCAGCACAACTCTTACTTCCAGTGACAATTTTCTTCAGTTGATTATTTCTTGAACTTATGAGTGCGACAAATGAAGTATAGCTAAAGTACGGTTAAAGTTAGGCAACACATTTATTAAAGAAATAGTTTGTCATTTTGGGAAATAGTCACTTTCTTGCCAGGAGTTAAAGTGAGTGATAAGTTTGATACAGCAAGCAGCTGATGAGCTTATCTTAGCACAAAGACTGGAAACAAGATCAGCCTGCCTCTGTCCTCAAGTAAGAATAGGTAACTAAAGCTCTTTAATCTCTGATCTAATCTCTGTGCAATGCTCTGTCACTAATACTGCATTTATACTGTACATTTCAAGAAATATTCTTATTTATACCATTCTAGCATTCATATTTAACACAATTAATAGATCCCACTTCTCCGAATTTTACATTCATATTTCTTATATTCTCATTTTTACTATTTACTTATATTTCTCTCTCTATATATATATTGTGTTATATATTGTAGCATTATGTACATATTTACAGGTTACATACTCCTTTATTTCTATTTACTTACATTTCTTTATGTTTATCCCCTGGGGATCAATAAAGTATTTCTGATTCTGAAAAAACGTCATACCTCGTATGTTTGATCTGTTCAAAGAATAAAGTGCAAAACTGACAATTAACTGGTTTACGGAGTATTATGCGCCCGACTATTTCCAGAACATTAACTTCCCAGAGCTGGTTACCGAGCAACCTTCTCATCCTACTCTCAAAAACAAAGCAAATATATGTATTCTCCAAAAAGTCTAACTATTCCTCTAAACTTTGATTTCCATTTGGATGTACTACCAAATGTACCATCACTACAGAGAGAAACCACTATGGTTGCCTAGAAACACAGATATATTTCTAATTTGTAGTCTGAGCTAGCTGAGGTAATGCTAATTCACAAAGGGGATGTCATAATACTGTCATAAATAAATCTTAAATGACTCAGCATTGGCATCTTGTAATTTAAATCATGCATTTTATTTAATGATGAAAGAAAGGTGTACATAAAGTTGTCTTTCAGCACTGTTCACTTAATTAAGGGGATACTTTTAAAAGGAAATTAAGATGAGATGAACTGTAAATAGTAAATCACGAAGCTAAAACTTTATACTCGGCGAAGCAGTAAGGACACTCATCACCCTATTAGTTTATTGCCTTATCTGTAGGGTAATTTAAACCAATTGCTTCAGGTCCAAAGCTGTCACCCTCTGTGAGGAGGTTGTGCTTGCCAAATGAGGTGGTAGGTGCTAATGTACACTTTCAATTGTCTGTGGACAAGCAGCAATATAAGAGTTACGACTCCTCTTGGTGGGTCAGCGTCTCAGTCGAAGTTAGTTGAAATGTTTATGGTCCCAAAGAGACTTTGCCTTGCACACCTAATGAGCTCGCAGAATAATGAACACAGTTCAATAATAAGTAACAAGAGAAGGGAAAAAAAACTCACCATTTTTAATGATGCTATGGTCACATTTGACATATTTTTCATTACTTTCTACTTAAACTGATTGATGGATGGCATCGCGTATCACTCGTGAGAAGAGACGGTAGATTGACTTTGGCATTTGATATTCTTTATTGAACAGCAACGTCTTTAATTAAATCACACAACACAAACACTAAAAACATTATTTATAGTGTTGGCAGGCCTCAGAGGTGCAGCCCAAATCTAAATACTGTTTTGTCAGAACTTTTTCTCCCACCAGTGAAATTATATGATGTACATTTTTGGCCAAATCCCATCCACTACCCAACACACACAGACTAAGGCTGTGTATTGGCAAAAATCTGGCGATATGATACGTATCGTGATACAGGGATAACCATTCAATATATTGCAATATATTGCGAATTTTTAAATACAATTTTAGGAAAAATTTTATTAATTTTTTTTTGTGCTTTCGTGGATTTTGTGTTGGAACCTGAGTTGTGGTGGGGGCTGGTTGTTTGTTGGCGTCAGCGGACTCCATTTATAACCGAACGTTAGCTATGGTTGCGCACTGTTAGCCCTGTAGCGGAGCTGAAGAGAGTAAAGACACTCGCGAGCGCACATGACATCACATCCGTTGGATTTTCCCAGAAAAAAACGGCCCGCACTCTTGACATTAAAAGCAGTCTACAGGCTGATAGAGGAAACCCAGAAAGTCGCGGAAGGTCTCGGTTACAACCTGTTCACACATTGGCAATAAAAACAAACGTTTATACGTGTGAAAAACCTACATACAGTCCCTTTAAATGGTTCATCATTACCAGTTCAGTTGTGAACCCAGCACTGTCTCTTGTCCTCCACCATTTATATTACATTGTGCAAAAGCCGAGCATTCATCACAAAACATTTTGGCATGCAAAGGCCGTCCCTCGTTCAGCATCGCAGGACAGAAGCACTCACTTTGTTCCTGCTGGTCAACAAAACAGCTAATAGCCTTGACCAAAGAATTCACAAACACAAACAGCTTTTTGATGGGCTGAACACACCGGCAGGAAGGAACAACCACAAAAAACTAGAGGCTCCTGCAGCATGGCATACAAGGCAGTGAGCAATTAAGACGGCACAAAGATGATTTCTATAAAGTCCTCTGTTGGAGGTACAACAAGAGGACATATTTTTCAAACAGAGTTCCGAAAATGATGCGATGATTTGAGGTTTAAAGACACTTTCTTGCTTTATGTTCAGTCTACTGGTAAGATGTGAGAGAAGCAAACTTTCCTCTTTTGTCTACTAAAAGTGCCCTGCTGGGCCAGACATTACAAGCCTTCTTGTGTTACCTTCCCCTGTCTGGTCCTTGTAAACCGTACAAGGATGTGTTAGCCAAATGGGCCCCAACGGCTGTCTCTGGGGGGTCAGTTTGCTAAGTAGTAAACCTGTGTTCTGTCAGGTGTCATTAACGTCCAGCGGGACTGTGAGGAGACCTGTCACGACTACGAGTAATGGATGTCTTCTCCGCTGATTGCTAGCAGGGATGGAGTCAGCACAACCAGCAAATTAGAAGTGACATCTTGATGGAGGCAAAGCAGGAGGCGCAGCTGGGCACACAGGTTTCAGATGGAGGAAGGAGGAAGCTCGGAAAGAAGAGGAAAATAAGGAGAAGAGATAAAAGGAGAAGAGAGGTGGATCCAAACACAGGCAGAGTACATCAGAGACTCCTTCAAAGGATTAATAAATAGTGAAGCCTATATACTAGAGCTGGGATGATACACCTATCTCCTGATTCGATACCATCATAATACTTGGATGCCGATTCGCAATGTATTGCGATTTTACAAGTTTGCAATTATTATTATTATATTACGATTTATTGCGATTTTTGTTAACTTTTTTTAACACTAGACCATGAAGGGAAAAAGTTGAATCATACATTTCTAGGGACTTTTACTTTGGAAAATATTTAAATTGATGCATTAAAATGTTTGATTTTCAGCACCTATGTAGTCAGAGATGTCCTGAAGTCAAATATATCAGTCATGGTCAGCAATTTTTTTTTTTTTTTTTCCAGCAACCCAAAAATCAAAGAATAAATACATTTCCCTCACAAATTAGTGGTATTTTCTTTTTAATTTATAAGGTACATGTAATGTTTTATACTTCTAGTGAATATAATCCAATCAATCTTATTTCCATAGATGTATTTTTTATATACAGTTCCCTTTGTTAAAACCTTATTTTGAAAACCGGATGTAGTCACACATGAACACTTCCGTTAACTTCGCCAAGTCCATCGCTAGCTCTTACCGTCAGCTCCGTTCTCTTTATCCATCCATGATCAGCTCCATCGGGGCCGTTTCAATGCATTTAACATAAATGTCAGTATATGGGTGCTCTACAGTTGTAGCGTCGGCCCATTTGACCACGGAGATGAGAGACATGGCCGGCTCGACCGCCACGTTACCGCGATACGATAACGTTTCCTGTCCGTGACAGAGTTAGCATGCAGCTTTAGTCGTGATGTCTAGCTCTGCTTTTCCTGTTAATGTGTGAAACCCAAAGTGTTTCCATCCTTTACTGGATGTGTAGTGTTTACCACTTTGGATTTAACATGTGAGGGTGCAGGTCGTATCCACGTGGACCCTCCAACGTTTTCTGCTTGTCCGTTTCGGCTCGTTCCGGCCGACTGTGGTTTGTTTTGGTTTTTGACGGATACGGAACGGATATGACGTCACGTTACTCAGACTACAACAATAAAAGCGGTAACTTCCTTCTACCTCCGCATAGACTCAAATGAAGCAAATATATAGGGATTAAAAAGTCTATTTCAAAATCGCAAAAAAAAATTGTGATACACAGGTGAATCGATTTTTTTTCCTACCCCTACTATACACTATGCCATTTTAATATTTTGTCTTTCAAACAAAGGACATCTTGAGAATTGACACCAGAGGGCTGCCCAGTACCGTCTCCTCTGCTCTCCTCCAGCAGCCGGGGTCGAGTGCTTTGCTCCGAGTTAACATGAAAGTTGCCTTTAAATGGATGACAGGCAGACATAATGAAACTGTGGCACAATTGATGTCATCCTTGAAATGATAGGTTTGTTGTGATGCTCTTGTGAGAACATGAGAAATATCTTTTGTACTATCAGGCTCATTACACACCGTTGTCAGTGTTGGAGGGCGGCAACGGCGCCGCAGTGGGGAAAAGGATTACTGTAGCGTCGCCGCGGCAACAACAACCGACCAAGCAACAATCACAGCAACATCCTCAATCACTTCAGGGTATGTAATAACGCACAGAGCTAACAACATCAAGGGAATCGCTCTGTGTCACTCAGCAGCCTCGGGGTGAGATGAGCACAGGAGCCGACATTATGAAATGGATTAGATTTGAGACCAATTAAAAATGAATTGCTCGAAATGAGCGCTGACCCTCGCCGAATTGGATGCCAGTGATCTCATTAGGCTGGTCTCTCACTCAGCGAGCCAGCAGCTGGAGAACAGGCCCGCCTGACACACTGTCAGAGAGGGAGAAAACCCAAAGGGCTGCTGCCTGCAACGGGCTGAGAATCATGTCTCCTCAAGACATGTGGCATGTGTGAGACATACTGTGTGTGCTTTTGTATGTGGCTTTTTTTTTTTTTCTGAGTCGGCGTGGATTGACCTTGTGCGACTGTGCATGACAATGTGTGTATAAGTGTGTGTGTAAATGTGCTCACTGTCTGCGCACCTCTGCATGAGTGTATATAATTATATGTAATTTGTGTGCATTCAGTAGCCTGTGTGCATAATATACATATTTGTTTACAGCCCTTGTGTGCATACATGTAAACATGTGAATGCATGTTGAAATATGTTATAAACTTACAGGTATGCTTCTGCCTAACTGCATTTATGTGCATTATCAATATGCACAACCTAAATACCATGATAAATAAATCAATAAAAGCCAAAGTATTTACAAAAAGGGGCACAGTATAAGGAGACAAATGTATTTATTCAAATAAATGTTGTTGCCAATAGCAACTTTTCCTGAAGGATATTCCGCCGTTGAATCAGGCTTTCACTGAAGGGATGCATGTGATTCTGTATTTGTAAATAAGCCAATAGGAACGCTCAATAGGAACGCTCTCTCTCTCTGAAATGACCTGTGATTGGTCAAAGTCTCCCGTCACAGGCTAGATGTTTTAAAGCCTGAAAACAGAGACATGAGGAGGAGCAGAAGTCTAGTTTTCTTTCAGACCTCTTGAATTACAATATGCTGAAAGGTTATTATGGAATTTTTGCCTAATAATGCCAAAAGTATACTGCCTACCCCAGCTTTAAAACACATATATTTCTAACACATAGCCATTCAATCTATTAGAGCACTGTTCCCCAGTTCTGCTCAATACATTCCCCGTCTCTCATCAGTGTCCTCATCTCCATCACCACAGCCGATCCCTTTCCCATATCCTCACTCCGAATCGTGAGCAATTAGCTGCTCGCCATCTCGGCAGACTGTGTTTTAATTGGTCATTAAGCGTCTGAGGCCTTCATTAGTGACAGTGCCTTTATCACAGGGAGGAAATGAGCTGATGTATAGAGAGAACAGAAGAAACAAAAAAAGAGGCTCAGAGGACGAGGACAGTGCAGTCTGTACAGATGGTAATAGATGTGGAAAGAAAAAGTCAAGTGAGTGATGGATGAGTCATACGGTATGTCTGGTATTCAGCCAGTCTCTCTTTTTTTAAGCCCTAGTGACACTCTGTGATCTCAAGGCCCGGGGTGGCTTGCATGGTTCCCTTTTTAATAGATACCCTCACTTACAGTAGAGAGAACATGCTGTGAAAGTTTCATTAGTCTCCCAATTGAGTGGCAGTATGTCTGTGAAGGAGAAATCCACCCTAAATGTTCACAAGCACTTTAATCAAAACTGTGGGCAAAAATGTTAGAAAGGTTGCACAATTCATTCAGTAAAAAACATCCGATACCTTCAAAATAAAATTGAAAACAATGAAACTAAACTCTTATTGTAGTAAAGGTTTTCCTGGACTGGCTACCTGCAATCATCCAACATAAGAACATGCCAACTCTATTTTTTGGGTGGATTTTCTCCCTTAAGATTTGTCCAGTAAAGACCATCTGGGGTTCCCTGTGGATTTTTCATGTGGAACCAGGGACTGATGGACACGTCCGCGTCCCCTGGGAACGCTCTTAATGCACTTCCAAGGTCGTCTGCTCTCGCTCTAAGTAGCGCAGAGTGGCAACAAGCCCTGACAGCGTCACTGGCCCAGCGGAACTTGCATAAGACGGTTCCTGCTCCTGGAAGCGTGGTGCCATTAAAAATGGATAGATCAATATGTGAGAATACACGCACCTCCGGCCGTCTATGCTAATTCAGGGAGCAAGAGGAGAAGCAAAGGATAACACAGGGGAGAAAAGGCGAAAGGACAAGGCAGTGAAAGTGAAGTTGAGGAGTTTACAAGGAAAGGAGGAGAGGAAGGGAGGAGGAGGGATATTATAAGGAAAAGAGGACGAGTGTGAAGGTTGTTGGGAGACGGAGGGATCAGAGGCTGCAAGTGAGTTCAAACACATCTGCAGCTTCAACCGTGTACAGAAGTAGTTGAAATCATCCCGGTCCAATGTCTGTACTTCAGTTTCTATTATGACCACTAAGATTATTATGATTTGTAATATTCTCTGCTTTCTGTCTGTTGTCTGAAATAGCACTGTTGATGCAATATTTTGTGCACAATTTTGAGATACATTTGAAATCTATTAATAAAGTTAAAAAAAATTAGGGCCTTCAATCGATTAAAATATTTAATTGCGGTTAATCGCACGTTTTGTTTTTTTTTTCGTTCAAAATGTTCCTTAAAAGGAGATTTGTCAAGTATTTAATACTCTTATCAACATGGGAGTGGGCAAATATGCTGCTTTATTATTGTAAATCAATTAACAACACAAAACAATGACAGATATTGTCAAACAATGCTCAATGCCGATACAACGGCAAAAATCGACATCATCAGGAAAAGTAATGGAATAATAGATGACAGACCATGGAACTTAAAATGTAAAAGTTTATTAATTTAAAAACATAAATGGTATGCAGTAATCTGATGTCCCCTATACCTGAGTTTATGTGATTTCTTTGATAGATAACTTTATATTTTGCATTTATATTTGATAATGCAAACATATTTATATTTCATCTCTATTCCTATTTCTATTTTTCTTATAACTATATTTTATTCTACAATGGAACAACTGTAATTTCCCCCCGGGGATCAATAAAGTATCTCTGATTCTGATATCACTTATAATGACAAGTGCCGGTTCAGGCGGTTTGCATAAAATAAAACCGGTGTAAAAACGTTAACCGGACCGGACTGGCAAAACCGGAAATCGTCCCAAGATGAAAAGTGGCGGACAGCAAAAGACACAGTTTGGATTCTCTCTGTGTGTGTGTGTGTGTGTGTGTGTGTGTGTGTGTGTGTGTGTGTGTGTGTGTGTGTGTGTGTGTGTGTGTGTGTGTTTATATGCAGTGTGTGATCCCTCTTGTTTTCCTTGTCGTGAGAAAAAGCAGCAATCAGGCAGCCTAAAGCTTTCTTAAACCCTTGTTGCTGTTTTGTCAAACTGGACCATTAAAGAGATTAATTTCCATTCATTGGTTTGTTCCATTGGGGTGTGACCTATAAACACTTACACACTCTAACAAAACACACAAATAAAGACACTTTCATTGGCCCTGGGTGTGTGGTATGTGTCTGCGTATTTATATACTAAGAAATATGACACTGCTTACACACTTTCAAAATGTACCCTAAAGAATATTTGAATAATCAGTTCATTAAAGAACAGACTCAAAGCTCCACTAGCTGCTTGCAGAGGCTGCAAAGTTGTGTTGGGCAAAACAAACTGAAAATGTTGCTGTTGTTAAAGTATTTGTGTTGCGATGGTCCAGAGAGCGGTGTCTGGAGAAAGGTCACCGGGCCATTAAAAGCTAATGGGTTATCCTCTTGGAAGCAGGAATGTGCCAACGTAAGTCTACAGATTATGGCTTATCTTGTGGGTAAAGTTGACATTTGAGACCTGAAGATGGTGGAAGAGGAACACTGAAGGTCGAGTTCAAAGATCCAAAGTGTCCAAAATGGAAAAATGGACATTGTATGTCAATCTGCCCATTACATTTAGCTGTTTCTCATATATATTGGTACATTTTTGCCTGACGATGGTGCTAGAGGCTGTTAACGAGGGTCTTTTGGCACAGAGAAGTACTCGAATTGGTACTCGGTATCGGCGAGTATCCAAATGTAAGTACTTGTACTTGTGCTCGGTCTGAAAAAAGTGGTATCGGTGCATCCCTACACAACGATTTATCCTCTGCAGATCATGAATATCCACATCCTCTGAAACGTGTTGAACCAGCTAACATCACTATACTAAAGTTCTGCAGTCAACACGTATCAAACATCAAATAAAGTAAATAAAACAATTTGAAAGAAGAACAAAGAAACAAAAAGCAACATTTTCCTGTTTCTGGTGTACATTAATTGAATAAATGACAGTACAAAGCACATATAGGAATTTCATTTCCTCATTATTTTACTAAGAGGTGACAGGTACGTAAGACTGAAGAAGTTTCAAAGAGTCATAATATTGATCATCTGCATGCTGTTGCTGTCAGATATGCAGAACACTGATGATATCTGACGAAGCTTCTCATTGTGGCCCTTTCATCACAGAGATGTCAGCTGTATTCATTATATTCCTATTTTTATAGTTTGTCTTTGTAAATCTACATGTTTTGTTCCCGGCTGACTTTTGTCAAACAATAAAGTTGTGCTATAATTATTTGTTATTCATTTCTTTTTTAATGTTTTTTAAAAAATGTAAGAAAAGCTCAACTAACCTGTATGTATTATCATATGAATTGTAGCAGATAGTAAGACTATGAAGACAGGAGTATCCCAAACTACTCATAGGAAGTAGGCAATAGTCATTTTACATTTTTATTGCTTCATAAATATTCCTTGCACAGTTCATGAATATCTTGCCCCGTATTAATAGTCAGTAAAAGATCAATTAACATATCAGACATCAGGCCCAGTGAGAGTTCTGACCAGCCGTGGTGTTAGAAGTGGGAGGAAAAAAAGATCTTCTCCTCTTGTCTCTCAGTCATAATCTGCTCTTAATGATCTCGTCAAAATCTCTATTTGCTTGCCTGGTCTGAACTTTGACCACTTGGGTCAATTTGCATGTGAATTATTGAATATATTCACAAGTAATTATAATTCATGACAAATGCCAAGTGGTATTCATAGAAGATAAATCATTAACTGTCCTTATCAGACAGATATTTAGTTGGTTGATCAGACAGAAAGAGGAATTGGAGTCAAGTTCTCCAAGTTTTTTTTTTTTTTTTTTATAGTTGTGGCACAACGTGATTGGTTGATGCCTTTATTCGCAGTGCGAAGGCTCAGAAAATCCACCTCTTTCTGAAAAGAAAAGTATGTTGCTTTTTCGCCGTGTAATATTCGTGTTCTGTGAGTTCAAAACAAGACTCGGTCAAAAGCGAGTATACGGCTTGACCGTGTACAGTCAGTCTGTGAATTTGTGGCTAAATTGTAAATAGTCAGTGGTCATGTCTACAAAGTCAAATGCAGTGGTAAGTGTCCACCAGGTCCGGCGAGGACACTAGGGCGTAGAAGAAGAATGAATATTGACAAGAAGTGAAAGTCAATTGTTCGTTCCATTGCAACATCAGCACTCAGTCAACAATGGTGGCAGCGGCACCGGAGATTCATCTCATTGCTTCTCTACTCTTTGATTAGGGGACGCGCTGCTCCACTCAACTGGCCAGTTGAAGCGGTGACCTACCCGATCGTTGAATGCACGTGATTGGTCCCTGGTTTTCTGCTTGTCCTTTCAAACAGGAAACAACATGGCGGCCTGTTCTTAAAGTTTTTGTCATTCCGTTTTAACAATCCACCAAAATCTACTTCTGAAAACATTTTAAGTGAGAATACATTGACGTGAGAAATGAATCGCCTGGTGTGTAACGGCCTTGAGAAACAACAATTTGCTAAATCCATCCATGTAATGATAGAAAATGCAGTTAGTCTGTGTGGAATCCATATTGGCCCTTGTTGAAGAAAAAGGCCCCGACCCTAGGCCAGCGAAAGATAGGGCGTCCTCCTTCACCACTTTTTATCATTATAATAATTAAAACTATTGGAGTTCTCAAATCTCAGGTTCGAAAAATTGGTCAAGAGAAGTCAACAGATCTTGATGCAAAAGTGTTTATTTCTGCCACCAAAAACAAACACGAGACGTCAGTTCGAACGGCGGACTAACCTACATGACAAACCGTTCCTCCTTATATACTATGAGCTTCATCACAATTCTCTTTCATGTTCTTTACCCTCGGTGGGCAAAATGCCCAAAACTCATTATTTTCTTGCAAACTCAGCGACTTATTTTGGTCCTACCTCTGACAAATTTACGACTCTAACCTTTTTACCCCGAGCCTCCTCCATTCATGCCACCGCTAGAGGTGTTAGATCTCAGAAGAGTCAACATTTCGCCAACAGTTAACGCTACAGCTGGTGTTGCAGGCTCGCTGGAGCTTTTGCTGGCGTGGTCGTCCTCCTTTTGGACATCTCCTGCCATGCTTCACTCCTCTCAACTAGAGAGGCAGTGTGCTTTCCCTCACTAATGCATCAGACACACATTATTTTATGTATAATTAACATTAGCTTGTGTGAAAGAATAAATGATAAATGTGATTTATACTTTAACCAAAAATACCCTAGTATATGAACATTTTGTGTAAATACATGAGATATTTGTCTTAGGTTATACTTTTAAAAAAACAACCTGAAAATGTATCACAACACCCCGTACATATCAACTGGAAGTCACTTTCATTGGATGTTTTCAGGTTCCAACCTAAAGTCCACAATGAAAAGTGTTTTAAGTGACTTCTTTAACGATACACTAGTTAAGATTTTGACAAGAAATTGTCTTTTTATACAAGTTTTATGTTTACCTGCAATGTCGAACAGTTACAATAATATCGTCATCACCCAGAACAGTCTTGTATAAAACAAGATAAATTCTCTCAGAATCAACAAAAGGACACAATTTACTGTCGGCACCAATAAGTCATCTTTTAAAAAGGGAAGTCTACTGAGTTCAGCTGTAAAAACTGTGTAGTAAAGCAGTGAAATACTGTCTTTAAACCCCCAATAGAGATACACATGGGCAGGTAAATGACACTAAGTCAGCCTAACACTCCTATAATGATGACATATGAAGACAACTTATACCAATCAATTTCATATTGAGTCTCTCAAACCGCTGTGTCTTGTGACATGCCGACATATCTGTTGCCCCTGAGCATAGTTGCAGAAGCATTACGTTTCATCACGCTCTGCCTTTTACTGTATTCTGTTTGTTTTACAAGTCATCTGCCTCCCTGTAGAACAAGAATGAAGGAATAAATTGTCTAATCTTAATCCTGTGAGTAACAGAGTTATTGCTAAACTGCTGTAGCCCTCTCATATAGTATTGCCTGAGCCTCGAAAATCAATGGTATTGCAGTGGATAGTTTTGATCGATTTGGCCTGGTAGACACACAGTGACAGGATAAAATACAGTAGAGCCTCTATGTAAATGCATAGTTTGAGATGTGTTGTTCATGGCACTGTTTAAAAGTAGGACATACAGTAAGCGGCATGACTTCACACTCGCAGTTCTCTGGAGACGTTTCAAATAAAGTCAGTTGGTTCGCTTCCAACGCAGAGGAGGAGAAGTGAAAAACATAATTAATAGTCAATAAGATGGCTCTAGTTTCTTTCTACATAAAAATAAAAAAAAAAGTATTGACAGTTTGAAGACACAGCTTTCTGAAATGTCATGAAGTTTTATGAAATTACAGTAGTGTACATAAGTCAAAAATGCAATTAGCAGCACTGGTAAAATATGTTTTCCCACCAAGAAAAGTAGATTGGATTGAAGGAGGCAAAAACAAAGCGAGTGCTGCAACAGTCTGATAGGAATAACAGTGAAAAGTAACAATGCTACAGCTGAGTCTGTCCATGTGCCTTCAGGTCTCATGACCTGGGTTCAATATCAGTCTGAGACCAGAATAAATCTACTGCAATTGAAAGGTTTTAGTTTCCAGTCATGAAAAGTAACATTTACTAAACAAATTATTTACAATTTTGTAAATGAGTATTTCCATTTTATGCTACTTTGTGTTTTTACTTCATTACATTTCTGAGGAAAATATTGTACTTTGTCTCCACTACATTTATACAATATCAGCTAACTAGTTGAACCAATTTCGGACACTTTTTTTCCAAAACACTTTTTTTCAGACATTTTTAAAACATTTTTTTTAGGACATTTTTCAGACATTTTGTTCAGTCATTTGTCAGACTTTTTTTCGGGCATTTTTCAGAAGTTTTTTTTTTTTTTTACATTTTTCAGACTTTTTTTTCAAAACATTTTTCAGACATTTTTAAAACATTTTTTTTTCGGTCATTTTTCAGACTTTTTTTTTTCGGACATTTTTCAGACTTTTTTTTCCAAAACATTTTTCAGACATTTCAAAAAAAAAAAAAATTTCGGTCATTTTTCAGACCTTTTTCTTCCAAAACATTTTTCAGACATTTTTCAGACTTTTTTTCAGACATTTTTCAGACTTCTTTTTTTGGACATTTTTAAAACATTTTTCAGACTTTTTTTTCCGGATATTTTTCAGACTTTTTTTACTCTGACATTTTTCAGACTTTTTTAAAACATTTGTCAGACTTTTTTTTTTCGGGCATTTTTCAGACGTTTTCCCCTCTCACCAAACCTGTTTTATTTGCATGTGACAAACAAAGATAATCGGAGTTCTGACGCGGTGTTGTCTGGTGTCCAAATCATGGTCAAAAAGGTGCTTGTAATGTGTGGTTGGACAAAATGTTATCTACAATTAAAATCTAATTTCATAAGATGCCAGTAAGGATGTTGTTACTTGCACCTATTGCATCACAATCATACTCACAATAAAGAATGCTCTCTCTCACCACTCCTGTTAGTGTGATATCCCTGCAGGTGGAAAAACTTGCTTTTGAAAATATGTCTTGCTTTTCACCTCACCTACTGTGTCTTTTACAAACAGTCAGTAATTCCCTTTGATGATGCCAACACAAAGACCTTTCTGTCAAAGTACTTACTCTGATTTCTCTGCGGTTTAGACTAACTCATGTTTTGACATCCTCTTGTTGCATAAGGGTGATGATGCTGATGATGATGATGATAATGGCTGTGAGTGTATGATATACCACATTAACAACCTTGGCGAAGGGGAAAGCCACCATCATCCTCATCATCCTGACCTTCACGGGACTAGAATGAAATACAATAGCCTTGATTCTGAGCACACACTCGCTATCAAAGCCCATGATCTATTTTGAGTGACATATCATTCATACGGGAGTGTCAATGTGCAGATTGTGGGTGATGCAAGCAGCCTGCAAGAAATGCTTCCAGTCTCTTGCTGTAGCTGAAGATGTACAAACAACACAGTGCTTCACCCTTTGTGTTTATAGTACGATGAAATGAAGCTCAAAGGAGTGTTTGGTGAGCACCGTAGTGAAACCACTGAAGCAATGACAGTTTAGTCAGTTCATCAGTTCAAACTATAGACCGTATATAAGAAGTGGACATCGTCACCGTGACATCACCTATTGGTTTGTGGACTGCTGTTTTGAAGCCTCAAGTTCGGCATTTTGGCCATCGTCATCTTGGTTTTCTTGGAACCAGAAGTGACACGAGAGGGTGGAGCTAAGTACAACCCAACGCTGAATAAGACATTTTTAGGCGACCAAAATGTTAATTAACTTTCATGAAGTGAAAACACACTGTGAAAGGGTTAAAGTTCTAAGACGAAAACATGGACAACTCCCAGACTGGACAGCGCCGTGGTAGCGACCTGTCAATCACAAGGTAGCCCCGCCCTAAAGCATCCCCTGCTTTATGGTCTATTTGACTCTAAATGGAACAAGGGGATGGGGATGGATAAGTTATTAAATGAACATCATGCTGTAAAGAGTGCTCCAGGGATTAAGTATTTTTGTAGGCCAACCAGGAAGTTAGCCAAGCCAATGGGATTTTTCCACACTACAAGATGATTCTGAAAACATCTGAGGAGAGAAATAGTCATTACAGTAACAGAATATTGATTCATATTTGATCAGCGCTGCCTAGTTTGACCAGATCGGAGTTTGCGAGTGAATGACAGCTGCCTCTGTTGAGTGAACAGCCAATAGGAACGCTATCTCTCTCTCTGAAATGACCTGTGATTGGTCAAAGTCTCCCGTCATGAGCTAGATTTCTTAAACCCTGAAAACAGAGACATGAGGAGGAGCAGAAGTTTAGTTTTCTCTCAGAACACTTGAATTACAATATGCTGAAAGGTTATTATGGAATTTTGCCCAATGATGCCAAAAACGTTCTGCCTACTGCAGCTTTAATATATGGGCGGCCTTCCCAAGTAAAACACTGCTTATGTTTCTATTCGCTTTTACATTTACATTTAATTTATGTTTCACAAAACCAATATTTTTGTTGGGCTGTGTAGGCCCATTAGTACTGGAACATTTTTCTCATTGAGTAGGTAGTTGTATAGCAGCTAAAAAGGCTTTTGAAGCAGTTATTTTAAAAAAAGAAGAAGAATATTTTTCATGTGAAAGAAGGTTATATTGAAGGTTATTTCATAAATTTGTATGATTGAATTTGTGCTCATTCGAAGACGATGTAATGAAATGTTGAATGACTTTAAAACAGCTCAATTATTTCTTATATAATGAAGAGGTCTTGGTCCCTGGCACAAGATTAAGAGAAACATTGATATTGGTAATTGTTCATTTAAATATCGGTATCTGTATCAGCCCAGAATTTCACAATCGGTGCATCCCTAATTATTAATTACACATGTTTTACATGACCTCTCAATATATTAGTGAATTTTCATACTGCACTCGGAGGCCTTATTGTTATAACAGTTAACAAGTAATTTGTTTACAAAAAAATCATCACCACAATATACATCATAATCTATTTGGCTCCACTGACACATAAGTGATGACTGTACCATTAAAAGAGTATTTTGGATTTGGGACTCATGACTTTAACTAAAGAATTGACATTATTTGAAATGCAAGTCTTCCTTCTAAAGAATATGTAAAGTGCATCAATCCCAATACAGATTTTTGTGAAAAAACACCTGCATGTGCAAATTTAACGATGTACTTCCAAATGTTTTGTGTTGTGACTGACTGATCCATAAAAACATGAGCAGGTACTGTAACAGAAATGTGGGGCTATTTCATCACTGAGTGCTACGCATTAAAAATGTCAAAGGCGGCCATTTAGGGCCATCTGTCTGAATCAACTAGATATCAACGTTAGCTGTTGTAATCAGCCATCACAGTAAGTAACAATATGTGCCGTTTACTAGGCCATACCAGTGTCCAGGGGCGGTGCCGGGGGCAGAAACCTGAATGATTCAGAAGGCCCGGAGCCAAAGAGAGGCACTGGGACATGTGGGATTATACACTGCTAATGTGTCAGAGTGGTTGTTGAGCTGTTTTCAACCAAACATTTTAGCAGCTCACCTGCCAATGATGGAAAGTAATTATTCCTTTATTCAGCTGTCCCCCCTCTTGGGTGTTTTTGGGGCATTAGTTCTCTCCTAATTAAAGTACATGTCCTCTTGAGATAATTCATATGTTCTACTCCAGATTTCAGGTCCATTTATTTTGTTTTACCCCAACTTCCCTCTAATCAAACAGAAAGGTTTTCATTGATTTCACCGGGCCATCGCTGATAAGGTCACTCCTCCTTGAATCTTGTTTAGAGTAGTTCACCTTGAAGAATGCAATATGAGGTTTTCACATACAAGTTTGTATTCTTGTGAATCATTGGTATTAGGGAGCTCAGCGTGCATGCAAGGTGACTGACTCTTGAGGAAATCAGTGCTAAAGGCCATGAGGTAAGAAAAGAAAAGGTATTGGGAGTGGAAGTAACAAATTTACATTTGGTTACTATACAATTCATTTTGGAATGAAAGTAATAAAACATGTAGATGTACATAACAGCAGAAAAAAAGCTTGATCTCTGCTAACTTTTCAAAAATATATACCCTCGTCTCAACAATGATTTTTAACTGGGAATTATCAGGTGGCCTCAGAAATTTCATATGATAAATGATTAACTTTTATAACAATGCAGGATTCAACGTTGGGCTATTGGGTCAGAAATCTTCTTGCCCAAAGTACATTTTTTACTTGCTCCGATTGTTTTATTTATAGAAAATATCAAATAACAACGAAGACTTAAGCTTTTTGTCATGTTTAATCTTTATTTAAGGAAATTAATCTGGAGTTTTGCACAACCTCCAACGCCACCCAACTTAACTTCTGTTTCCAGGATAATTCAAATGCTCGCTTGCGCTTCAGCTTATAAACTTTGTCTTTACCCGCCACCAGTACTGTTCATGTGCAACTCTCAACAGAGATGAGAAGAAATCGAGATGGCTCACACCTTAGCTACTTCCATCAATTCCTTTTTACCACTTGCAGCCAGATTTTACTATCCCGACTTGGCATTTTACTTGCCCCGGGCAAGCGGGCAATCCTTATTGTTGAGGGCTGTTATTGCCCCAAGAGCTCGTCACAGTTCAGGTTCAGGTGACTTTATTTGTACCCGTAGGTAGATTTGTTTTGCAGCAAAAATAGAGGATGGCATCCATATTGACAACAAAGTAGAGCACAGACAAAAGACAGACACACTAAAAACATGACAACGAGTACTCAAAGGCTTACTGGGATCAGGACCCAGCAAAAAGAAGGCCACAAGAACAATAAAAAAAAAAAAAAACACTGAAATATCAGGACAAAAGACACAATAAAACGACAAAAGGATAAACTTTCCATAAATATGTGCAAATGTTGCTACTTATTTAAATGAACAATTGCAGCTGGAACAAAGCTGTTCCTGTAGCGCTTTGTTCTCCACCTTGGGAACCTAAACCTCCGACCAGATGAGTTGAGAGGCTGGAACTCAGCAGACAGAGGATGAGAGTCATCATGTGAGATGTAGCTGGCTATCTGCTGTAACTGCCTGGTATACAGGGACTCTAAACTGAGCTGTGACTCACCAATCAGCCGACTGGACCATTTAACTGTCTGACTCAGTCTGTTTCTGTCCTTCAGAGGCATTTTACCAAACCATGACACAAGAGAAAAGGATAAAACAGACTCAACAAAAGCACGATAAAATAACGTCATCGTGGTTTTTCCGATGTGGAAGCAGGACGGCTTCATTAAGCAGAACAGACGCTGTTGCCCCTTCTTGCACACAGCTTCACATTTGTTTTGATAGTCCCGAGGTATTTATATGATTGCACGTGTTCAACAGTTTGACCCTTAATGGTTGTGACTTCAGGTTTACAGGCTTCTAAAATCAATGATCATATCTTTGGTTTTTGACATGTTAAGTTGCAGATATGATTCCTCACACCATTTGACAAAGTCATCAATTATAGGCTGCAGTTGCTGTGGTGGAATAAGAAATGATGACTGAATTCCATTGAACTGTTATGGAAACTGTTCTTGTCTGGGAAATGAGACCCAAATAACAAATGTACAATGTGCATCCCCTGGCCTTGCGTGTAATGCATGAAAATAGTAATAAACTAACCAAAATATTACAAAGTCAACTTGATAGGAGTAATTGATAGGTCAGAGTTACACCTCTCCTTGCTGTATGGATGGGTTCCTGCTCATTTCAACTTGCAAAGTGCGATGCAGAATAATGGGGCAACCACCAGCTTTTAGAGATTTCATCATTTTGTTTGGCTGATAAATGGCGAACAAATGTGACAATTTATTTTTATTACTACTTAACTATTGTCATAAAAGTTAAAACCCCAGACACACGGACACATTTAAGTATGGCAATCAAGATTGTTTTGCGTTGAATTTGAAACAATTTGCAGGCAGTTTAAATAAAGGAATAACCACTTTAATAATTGCATTACAGAAAAGGATTACGAGCTTAGACACAACAGATGGCCCATTACTCACTTTGATAACAGTATCATGAAGGAGTTAGACGCTGTATTTTCATCACATAGAAGTCAGTGAGGTTGAAATGATAAGCCTGCAGGAAACACATATCTTGATGGTAAACTGCTCAAATACGCTCAATGTTGGGGTTTACTTAAAAGTGAGGACATGTAGGCTACAAATAATGAAAGGTTATATCACTAAAGACAGCAGCTGGTGTAATGGAGTATAAAGTGCTAAGTGTTTATGTTTGGTAAAGTGATTAAAAGTGAATAATGCTGCTGTAAATCATATGTGAAGAACATCAACAAGGAGGCATTTTCACAAATCTCCACTGACCTGACGAGGTTTAGCTTTCTAATTAAATTCCATCAAATCACTTATTTACTCAAATAACTGCTCAGTTAGTTAACTCACTAGCAAAAACAAAGAGATAAACACATACATACACACAGACAGTGAAAACAGAGACGTTTGGGCTAATCACGTTCGGCAGATGAAAATAGTCTGGGTGAGTGTGTAACTGTTCACTCTCAAAGCACTAAGTCTGAAATTGGTTCTGACACACACTTTGGGAATAAATAATATAAACGTTCCACTTCTGTCCGACCTTCACAGTGTAGATGTTAAAATGTGGTATGAAGGAACATTGACATAGCTAACATCACCATAATTAATATTATTATTTTACTCTTTTTATATTGCCTTGTTGTTATTTTATATCTTGTCTTATTGCCTTTTAGGTCATATGTAAAGCACATTGTTTTATCTTGTTGTTGGAAGATGCTATACAAATAAACTTGTACTTTACTCTACTGTAATCAGAAATCCTCTTACTCCACGATTTCTAGGGCAGAGACGATACACCTATGTCCCGATTCGACACTATCACAATACTTGGGTGCCAATTCGATATGTATTGTGATTTTTATGTAACTTTTTTAACACTAGATCATGAAAAAAAGTTAAATCATACACTTCTAGGGACTTTTACTTTAGAAAATATCTAAATTGATCCAGTAAAAATGTTTGATTTTCAGCATGTATGTAGTCAGAGATGTCCTGAAGTCAAATATATCAGATCATTGTCAGGAATTATTGATTACATTTTTTTCCAGCAACCGAAAAATCAAAGAATAAAGACAATTCCCTCACAAATTAGTGGTATTTTCTTTTTAATTTATAAGGGACATGTAATGTTTTATACTTCTGGTGAATATAATCCAATCAATCTTATTTCCATAGATGTATTTTGTATATACAGTTCCCTTTGTTAACACCTCATTTTGAAAAGCGGACGTAGTCCCACGTGTCTACTTCCTCTAACTTCTCCAAGGTGGTCTCTAGCTCTCCCGTCAGCTCCGTTCTCTTTATCCATCCATGGTCAGCTCCATCGGGGCCGTTTCAATGCATTTAACATAAATGTCAGTATATGGGTGCTCTACAGTTGTAGCGTCGGCCCATTTGACCACGGAGATGAGAGCGACTGCCGGCTCGACCGCACGTTACCGCGATACGATAACGTTTCCTGTCCGTGACAGAGTTAGCATGCAGCTTTAGCCGTGATGTCTAGCTCTGCTTTTCCTGCAATGTATGAAACCCAAAGTGTTTCCATCCTTTACTGGATGTGTAGTGTTTACCACTCTGGATCTAACATGTGAGGGTGCAGGTCGTATCCATGACGACCCTCCAACGTTTTATACTTTCTACATTCGGCTCACTGCAGCTGACTGAGGTTTGTTTTGGTTGACGGATACGGAAAGGATATGACATCACATCACTCAGACTACAACAATAAAAGCGGTAACTTCCTTCTACCTCCGCATAGACTCAAATGAAGCAAATATATTGATTCTGGCATTAAAAAAAATCTATTTCAAAATAATTAAAAACAATTGTGATACATAGGGGAATCGATTTCTTCCATTGCAATCACAAGAAATGCATCATTTAATAAAAATCGGAGAAATAATGATACTGTAAAAGTGTAATTTTGGCCACGACACAGTTAGCAAGAGATCTGTGTTGCAGTGTGTGACCATCGGCCCCTTGAAGTCTTTAATGGTTCCTGGTTTGCCCTTTACCGACATGCCACTCAGAATGTGATCCAAACATGAAGATTTAATCTAAATTCATGAAAGTAAAACTGAATGGGAGTATGCAGCTGAGGCTTGTTGCATTTACTTTCCCTTTTTTGTCCAATGTGGTGTGCATTGTTTTTTCTCTATAGAGGGATAAAAACTGGTTAAATGATTGTTTATTGTTTAATCAAGCCAGTGTCAGCCTCAACAGGTTGAAGGTGATAAGAGAGTAAAGGTGTGTGTTGAGACGCAGCATGCCTGTTGCCTCATGCAAGAAAAGGAACAATGGATGATTTTCTAATTAGTGAGTCAGGGAGATAATATTTGTTTTCAATAGAAAGTACCTTTTTAGAAAGAGGCTGATTTCCTAGATATCCAAGCTCTTTATTATAAGCAAGCTAAATGTACAATATGTACTTTAAGCAGCTTATGGACTTTGTGCAAACCCTGATAATGATAATGAGGTCAATCCAGCACTTTTTGACTCACAGATTGATTGGCATCGCAACACTTGGATTATAATGATTTTCTTTTTTCTCTCTTTTGGAACAAGAAACACAATCCCCCCCCACGGAGATGAATATACGCAGACGCCCACGTCTGTTGTTTTGGAAAAAGGCTGACCCAAAAGCTACGCAAGCCAACTCACCGGCCCGCCCAGCAGGAAGGTTCGTGGCTCCATCCCCGAGCCTCGCTCTAATCTCCAAGTAATACAGCTTGAGTCATGATAAAACAGCTCTGATGGAGGCAAATCCTGTTATCCAGGGGGGGGTTGGTGGGGGTGGTGGGGGTGGAGGGGTTAGCAGCCTTTGTTACAGGTGGTGGATGAGTTCAAGAAATGAACCCGAGTGTGGATTTTCAGGATTAAACACACCAGCACAGCTTCTAAGAGGTAACACAAGCGGCGTGTATCTGTGTGTGTCCTTTATCACACATAGAAAGACTTTATGCTGTTTTCTTCTCTCTCTCCCTGTGTGTGTGTGTGTGTGTCTCTCACACACACATTCACACGTGAAAGCCTAAAAGCACGGTAGAACACACATTTTGAGGCCAAGGAGGTTGGCTCCTAATGGAAATGCATTTCTGCTGCTGCCACACCTCATCTTCTATATTGCTTTTTCATTGAAAAGAGGGGCTCTTTGACTAGAGGACTACAGTTTTCGTAGGCTTTTGTTCCAACACTCTCATCTCTTAGAAGGACACATTAGCCCTTTATCTTTTAGAGAAATGCTGGCACATTATTTTTCCTCTATCCCATTTCATTTTGGTCCCTCGCATTCAGATCTAGTCAAAAGAGATATGAGGAAGGTTTTATGTGATCTCTTCTTTTTGTGTAACTCGTTGCCTGATAGATGGAAAACTTATAACGACGAACAAACCTAATAATGTTGCAGTGGAAATCAAAATCGTAGATGCTGGAGTCCATTAGGCATTTGGATATCACTTTACTATAATGTCCCCCGATTTAGGATTTATAAGATATAAAATATATAAGGGATGCACCGATACCGATACCAGTATCGGGTATCGGGTCCGATACTGTGCTCATGTACTCGTACTCGCAAAACGGCTCCGATACAACGGCACCGATACCACTTTACTTTCACTCCACCTCCCCGACTGTGCGGGCGAGACGGGCCGGCGGTGCGCCCGACCCCAGCGGGGAGAGAGGGCGCATTATTCTTTTTATTAAAAAGAATAGATTGTTTTTCATTTGAATGTCTGGAAAAGCCCAGTAATAAAATTGTCAAATCGTAATGTAATCGATTGTGTTAAATGTGCATGTGATATTGTCTCGTATCGATCGCAGGCCCCTGAATTGAATCAAATCTAAAATGTGTCGTGGCACTTGGTGATATCAGCAAATATCGTATCGTTGTCCAAAATGATATCATATCATGATGAAACTTGTGATTTATATCCCTACTAGTCTTTCTGTAAGGACATAGTGAGGCGTTCCAGATGTGGCGTCGATTGTCGTCCACTATGACACACCACCACACGGGATAAAACGCTTGATTATTGTGCCCAACAACCTTTTACCATTCCCGATCCAACCCGACGCCCTCCGTCTGCCGGGTCGGGCTATAATCCAAATCATACACCAGGCTGATGAGCAGGTTGTTTTAATGTAACTTCTTGAATTTATTTCAAGTAACTTTTGACATCTATGGCAAGTGATGCTTGGTGATTTAAAAAAAAAAAGACATATGTAAGAAATAAAAAAACAAGTAAACAAACAAACCAGGGAAGGAAAGATGTAAGTGTTCCTAATCCAGCCTGATTGCAGCGGCTCAGTCAGCTCAGTTTGTGTAGCTGGAAGCTCTTTGATAGCCTATGATTATCCATGCATCCTGCCATTCACTGACACAGGCGGAAGACCAGCCAATTAGCCTTTGGCCTGCAGAAAGCGATGCTCAGACTGGGCTTGTTGTGGTGCGGCTATCTGTGATAGCTAACAGTGAAACCCCCACTTATGGTGTCAAGAGGCTGTTTGATTCTTTTATACGGCCCGACACTGCTGATGCGCTATGACTGCTGCAGAGTTACGATTGCAAACACGACGATAATATACTTTGTCATTCAGCCAGTCCCTCTGTCAGTCAGATTTATGCAATACAGAGCACAGAACTGTTAAATAATTCTCTGGAAATCTTTTAAGCAGCATGAATTGACATTAATTTCTCACATAGCGAGGATGTACTGTAGGCCTGCGTTCTAGAAGAGAGAGAGAGAGAGGCTACATTTTAAACATGTTCAGATGAACCAGCGGGAAAATGGTTTATCATTTTAATCAAGTTGTGGTACAAAAATGAAAAGCAGCTTACATCAAACATAATTGTTTGTATCATTTGTGATTTTTCTCTTTACACTAATCCTAGATCAAATATTGCTGCGTGCTGTGTTTGTACGTTTGATGGAGTGAGCTTGAAATGAAAATTTGTCACCTGTTCCATAATCCTTGACAGGAGAGTATATTAAATGTTAATCCCTCGCTATTAGAAATGGTGACAATACAAAAAAGAGGGGGGGGGGGGGGGGGGGGGGGGTTGGAGGAGCGGAGGGAGAAGTGGATGATAAAAGCTGGAGGAGAATGAGATTCACAATATATGACTGAATTGTGAGGTAATAATGAGCCGCGATGATTGAACTATTCCACTGTTTCCTCCTCGAGCTCATCCATACCATCACAAGTAGCATGTTATTAACTTCCTCTTTTGATTCCGCGTCCGCGGAGAGCGTCTGAGATTAGTCTTGGATCGGTGCTCAATGTCGCTTCCCTCTGTGGCCAAATTGTATTCACTCGGCGGCAGTCTCACAAGTAACGGCACGGAAGAAACAATTAGAGCCATAAAAGCTGATGGCTTGGGGCTCTATAGACCAACTCTACCATTACTGAGTTATTAGACGGGGAGGGCTGGGAGGGCTTTAAATGAAGGCTTGGTTTGGGCAGAGGATTGAAAAGCTGTGCCAGGAGAGGAGAAGATTAGGCAAGAGTTGGGGAAAAGGTGAACAGAGAAGAAGAAAAGAGGACAGACGTGAAGTGGGGCTTGTCTAACAGTGGGATATAGTGGGAATATGAGGCGGGATGGGATGAGGATAACATGACAGATCAAGGGATGAACTAAGTGAGGCAGCACACAAGTGACTGCAGACAAGAAGAAGAACAGCTGTTGAGCAACTTGTTTCACATGAAAACCTCAAAAGAAAAGAGGATGAGAGGAGGGGAACGTAGAAGATTTACCATACACTATGATTATTTATTTTCTTATATTTATTTCATACAGTTGGATTAAATATTTTGTAGTCTGTAGCATAATAAAAATTCAGGATTTAAATATATAAAAGGCTTACATGTGAGGATGTTAAAGACCCTTGACAAGGCCTGTCAAAGTTAACGAGATAATAACGCAAATTCGTTTTAACGCCACTAATGTCTTTAGCGCATTCACGCAATCGATCATTCAGAGGTTGTAGCAGGCTCAGTTTTAAAGGTACAGTTGAGTGATACTGTCATCATATGAAACTAGAAAACCTGATGAATCCATCGGTACCAACCATATCATACTAGCTTGTCGTGGAGGAGATTAAATAACTTTACAAACTTGCACTAAATTTTGTCGAGAAAAAACTGCCATGGCCATTTTCAAAGGGGTCCCTTGACCTCTGACCTCCAGATATGTGAATGAAAATGGGTTCTATGGGTACCCACGAGTCTCCCCTTTACAGACATGCACACTTTATGATAATCACATGCAGTTTGGGGCAAGTCATAGTGAGTTTGCCATGTTGATGATTTGAGCATATTGTTTTATGCTTAATGCAGTACCTGTGAGGGTTTCTGGACAATATCTGTCATTGTTTTGTGTTGTTGATTGATTTCCGATAATAAATATATATATATACATTTGCATAAAGCAGCATATTTGCCTACTCCTATTTTAATTAATACTTGACAAATCTCCCTTTAAAGGTACATTTTGAACAGATAGAAATGTGCAATTAATGCGATTAACTATGGACAATAATGCCATTAATTGCCTTGACAAAACATTAAGTGTGTATGGCATTAAAGCCACAGCCGATGCTCAATCTGAAACTAAATATCTAAAATGCTTCTGCACATGCACTCAAAATGACAATCACTCCAAGTGCAGCCAGAATTAATCGCTAAGAAGGCAGTCAGGAAGAAGATGAAGGCACATCTTAAATGCAATTTTTCCATGATTTGGCAGCAGTTTGAGATTGGATAAATTTATAGAGCTGCTAAGTGGGGGGAGCCATTTCGGACATCCGTGGTTCTAGAGGTTAAAGTCCCATTAATTTTCTCCATAAACAATGTTGCATGACACACAGTTGGAGCACCTCTACGGCTTGGATGGGCATGAAACTCTACCAATTCAATCTTCCGTACAAAATATGGACTGTATTAGAAAATATCTGATTCTTTGATGAAAATCTGAAGATACAAGCCTGCCTACATAAAAAGCTCAAGGGAGAAGTTAACTACAACTCCAAAGGTGCATTTCCGAAGAAGAAACATCCAATGACGGAACTTAAAATCCTGTGACGTGCGCTGCTTGCGGTTGAAAGTTAAAGATTAAGGTGTTGAGAAAAACTGGTAATACAACCTGCAGATTAAATCATCAGCTCAGCTGCCTGTTACTCCATAGAGACCGACCTCTACAGTACATCACATCAATACGGCATCATAGAAAAGCGCAGCGTCTTTATTTATGACGATATAACGTAATACCGCCTAATACAGCACCTCTATATCTGGTGTTAAACAAACTGTCCATCCAACTATCAAAGAATACTTAAAGCCCCCACACACTCACACAAGTGTTTCCATTTTTTTTTGTTATTTCGACCACTCTTGATGCTTTTGTTTCACCCGTTAGGACGAAAAATAAACGTAACTAGTATTACGCATCATCAACTCATCATCATCACCGTCACCTTTGAAAGGAAGCCACAGGTGAGACAGCAGTCTTCACATCGCGGGCTGTGGCTGACCCGTTTTGATCTTCCTTGGGAGCGGTACAGTTTCATCATGGTGACACAACACACGCCTGCGGTCAGAGGTTTGGATGACGTAGTTGGTTTCACTGAGTTTCTTCTCTACAAAATAAGGACCAGAAAATTTAGAACCATTTTATAGTGGAGTGTCTGTGATTATTTAGCCAGGAAACGTTTATTTGTTACCCTTGTGTACACTTTTTTCAGGCCTGAACTAAAAGAAAATCCATGTTTAATCATCAACTATAAAATGCATACTGTGCTGCTATGTGAGCATGTGCTATTCAAATAAATGATTAGCCACGACACACTCAGCACTTAAAGTAATAGATTGTGCTTGGATGATGATTAGCTCAGATCTATCATGTTGGTGGCATCGCGGGTGGATGAAGCTTGTGTCTACTTTCATTTTCCCTTGAAATGCATGATCTAATTTGTGCTAAAAGATAGGATGCCGTTCCCTTTCAGCCCCTCATCAAGTACGCCCTGTTTCTGCTTTTACAGTATATGCCCATGACAGCAAGAGATGATCGGGTTCAGCTATAAATGGAGTCCTGCCATAACAACCATTACCTCGTTGTTCACCCTTCCATGTGACACTTCACAGCCTTAATTACAACCCACCGCCTGTTTGTTGGAGAAATCCAGACCTCCCAATCCGGTTAAGTGTGAGGGGAACAAATTGTGATTACTTGATAATAGACACTGTTACGTCTGCCCCATTAACCATGCTCCATTAGCATAAACAGGGGTTTGGCTGACCATAAATCAGTGGTTTATCTGAAATGCTTGTTGTGATGGAGAACATCTTCTGTGCTCCACATGTACTGCCATCACCTACGCAGTCAAATGAAAATGAACGGTAGTGTACTGTGAATTGTTACGAAGACTTTCTGAGTGTACTTACAGAATATCATGTGTTTGGAAAGATTTTATTTTACTTAAACATTGAGTTTTCAGTTCTGTATTGTTTGTCCACACACTGAGCAAAATCCCAGCCCTGAAAACTCAGTTTCTACCCTCCTACACTTCTGGTTAGTTGGCCCTGCAGCTCTCGGCTTCACCTCTGGGACAATCCTGAGTAAAGCTTAGAACTTAATTCAATTTATTATTTATATTATTATTTTCCAACAATGTTCGGCTTCACCTTTCATTTCCATTCCCCCTCGTGTCCTGCCCGTAAGCCGAGTCACAATAACACTCTTGGAAATCTCAATACGCAGGCAAATGCAATATACTGTGAGTGGTGTTAGTGAGTTGACTGAAGTATATGAGCTCAAGATTTTACAATATCGTAACCACCCAGCACTTGATATGCATCTCTTCCTGGGAAACAAAATATGCGGCAACAAAGGAATAGATGGATTTTAAATGTATTTATGGAGGCAGCAAGAGTGGTTTGTTTGAAATAAACAGAACTGTGTATTTCCCATTGTTTATTGCATTTGTAAGCTTGTATATCTATCAAAAGCTTCAGCAGCGATGCGTTTAGGACCCTTGTTCTGTCCATCAGGTTGGAGGATGTTAATATCTGGCACACTCTTTCCCTCTGTCGCCTGTTTTCACTCCTTCGGCTCACCTGGGCCTTACTACATCTGCCTTTTAATTGCCTGTGTTTCAATCCCTGCAGTGAAATTCAACACCTCATTAAAGCCTTCTGCAAAACCTGAATCATTCAGTGAGGAATAGGCAATTAAAGGGATGTTGGCACAGAGTTCCTGTTGGCTGATTTATTGATTGGCTGACTGTGGTCGGTTACTTGTATGTCTCACATCCATCCTCTTTTTTTTTTTTTGGAGGGGTTTTTACATGATGTCTCTCCAAACTGTCATTTTTGGAAGCAAAATGATATCTGGTCAGGTCATGTGATTGTGAATTGTGGGTCGTTATACAGAATACTTGTATATTCACTTAGCACACTTACAAATACTTAAACTTAACTTACAAATCATTTAAAATTAAATCTCAAGGTAGAAGCACAGTGGAAATAAATCAGGGATTTCCTGGATTATGCAGAGTAATTTAAAGATAAATGACTTTTGTTAGCTCTAGATACACATTAAAGAATGCACTATATTACCTAACCTCTCGTCTTAGAGTCTCCAGCTGAAAGGTGACGCTTAAGATAAATTGATCCAGTATACAACACTGTTTCCCCCACAGCATTTGGTTTCAAATCACTTCCTTTCCCCTACTGGGATTTCTTTTTTCATCATCAAGGAGCCTGAAATAGTGACAGTCATTGGGTTTTCGTGTTTTCATTACATAGTTGAAACAAAAACAGCATGTTTGGGAATGAAAACCATAGCTACCTGCTGAAAGTGGAAAGTATTTTTCCTTGTGGTTTGTTTGCTGGGCCTGCGAGTACAAGGCTTTAATTTGAGCTGCACTCCGGCAAAGATGATTAATGGAATTCCTATGCACTCGGACCGGTTCTCACTGGTGATTTAAAGGTATAATAATCCTTTACGATATTGCTCTGTGGTTTCCAGGCCATTAAAATAACAACAAACGTGTAAGAGGAACACAAACAGTTCATTTAAAACAGATTGCTGGCCTAGCGCGGGACTTGGACCCCAGACACCGGGGAGCTATTGCTAAGGTGTCACTTCTCTTGCTGTTTGTATGGAAGAAAAATGGGAAACATTTAGTGTGGCTCATATCACGAATTTCTGGGATAATCCACACACTTACGGATGAAGCATTACCCATGTAGAGTATTTGACTGATCTTCAAAAGCTGCATGCTCTGGCATGTCTGTGTGTGCTTACTTTTACAGAGGAAAATGCTGATCTTTGTGAGGTTTTTAAACACATTCTTCTCTACAACTATTCAGTGTTTTAAGTAACAGACACATTTTTGCTGAATGAAAATATAGGATGTAAATTTTCTCATTGTTAAAAAGCTGAAAAATATTCTATACTACCAGTTTTACCCCTTTACAGGTAAACACTTACCTTGAGTTCTGGCCGAACCTGATGTACCACCTTTGCCCCTTACACCCTTCCTCCAGTTACGTACCTCTCTGTTAAATATTCAATCGATTTTAATGTTAATTTTTATTCTCGACAGGTATGCAGCCCTCTTGAACCATTAGTGGACCACGGCATACTTCTAAGCCGCTCAGAGAAGCATATTGGTATCCAGGGGACGGTACTTTCATAGTTTCATTCATATTTATCAAATAGAACTCAACGTGTAAGCTACAACAATACTATCTCTGTAAAGTTTGGTGTACCCCAGGGATCGGTCATTGGCCCTATGTTTTTTTCTATCTACATGCTTCCCCCCTGGTGAAATAATTTGCAAATATGGTAATAATTATCACTGCTACACTGACGATACACCGCTACATGTACCTGCAAAGCCAAATGAACTTTCCCAACTACTACATTTAGACGCATGTCTATCAGAAATTAAAAAAAATGGATGAACTATTTGCTGTTAAATGCTGATAAAAAAGAGTAATTAGTTGTTGGTCCAGCCAAATATGAGCATTTGTAATAGAACTTGAGTGTAAAAGGAATACTTCACCTACAGAATGACCATTTGTATATCAATTACTCCCCCCGTGTTACCTTGAATTCTTAAAGAAAACTTCAATTTTCTCACATGCCTCCACGGCGAATGGAGAATCAAAAAACTGAGACTATTTAAAACACTTTGGACTCGTACGGACAAGTAGCGCGTCTGCACAAGCGTGAGACCGTTTATGCGGGAGTTTTTTTAACGATAATTTATCTATAACATTGATTGACTCTGGTATTGCTAACTATGTAGAGCAGTCCCCAATAGAAAAGATGTGCTACTGACAGAAATTTATTTACCCAGTGACAGGAGCCATAGAGCCACAGATCACCAGGGGCAAATTATAGAAAGGGTATACTGTACAAAGTATCCAGTTCATTAAAATGTGTACATTAATGATATGTATAAATTATTGTCACCCAGTAAAGCATAATGTTGGGATCAAGCTTGTACCCCTCCAGGTACGCTGCTCTTGCATGCCATGTAGAGTTGAAGAGGAATATGTCCAACAGTTTGGATCCCCTCTCAATTTCAGCAATCACGATATGTCCTAATTAAAGCACTTGCCACCGGTCATAATACTCCGAATAATTCACAGTCATCATTCTTCCTCCATTCCTTATTTTTCCTGCTGGGAATTATAGCAAAGCCTAGCAGTAGATATCTTCGTGGTGGGTATACATCTGTAATTCTTGTTTCAGACTGCTGAATCTCTTCCAGGCCTAGTTTCTGTTTGATCTATAAAAAGAGGAAGGGAAGGTCACGTTTCTTCCCTGGAGAGCGAGAGAGTTTCCCGCTGAGCTTCATTTAAGCTACACATGATACTTTGCAGTAATTAGGCATCTTTGTTGGAGATAAAACACATTAAAACTGAATGTGTCACTCATGCTCAAACAACCCTGTCTCCGACTAAATTACGTTCCCATACAACTAAACTGCATTCTCAATTATGTTTGGAGAGAAAGGTATTTTCTCCTGGATTACTGTCGCAGTTTTAAACATGTGATTAACGCTGTAAATTGAAACAAAACAAAACCCGCAACAAAACTACTTAGTTAGGTTTAGTAAAAAAACAAAACATCATTGTTTGGTTTAAAATGACAACAACATTGAAACAAATGCTAGCGATGGACTTGGCGAAGTTAGCGGAAGTATACATGCATGACTACTTCCAGTTTTCAAAATAAAGTGTTAACAAAGGGAACTATATACAAAATACATATATGGAAATAAGATTAATTGGATTATATTCACCAGAAGTATAAAACATTACATGTCCCTTATAAATTAAAAAGAAAATACCACTAATTTGTGAGGTAAATGTTTTTATTACTTGATTTTTGGGTTGCTGGAAAAAATGTAATAAATAACGCCTGACAATGACTAATATATTTGACTTCAGGACATCTCTGATTACATACATGCTGAAAATCAAACATTTTTACTGGATTAATTTAGATATTTTCCAAAGTAAAAAGTCCTAGAAGTGTATGATTCAACTTTTTCCCTTCATGGTCTAGTGTTAAAAAAGTTAACAAAAATTGCAATAAATCTTAATATTGAAAAGTAATACTTGTAGAGTCGCAATACTTAAAAATCGCAATACATATCGAATCGGCACCCAAGTATCGTGATAGTATCGAATCGGGAGAAAGGTGAATCATCCCATCCCAAATCACAGATTCCAACTTTTAACAACTTTCTCTGCCACTCTTAGATTTTCCATCATACTATTTTTGAACAATGGCTCATACTGTCAAACATACTTTTGTCATCAAGTTTAACACAATTAAGTAACGTTTTGCAAATAATTGCTGACATTTATATGTTGTTCACGTTGTTAAACTCTGTGATGTGATTTCAGTCTCAGACTAGATGCAAGACATTCACATAACACCTGACGCCCCCACCACACTACAAAACTCACAGTCACTGCCTCTTATGTATGCAATATGCATACCGTACCCACTCACACATCCACACAGGCACACAAACACACTGCAGCCCATGAATAATATCTCTTGCAAATCATTTGAAGTCTTACCACGATTTGATTTTTTTTAAAAGACAAGATGTGCCAATTCTGTGGTGCAGAGGTATAAGATCACGATACGCGACTTCACAGTGGTCAGATTATGCTTCATGACACGGAAGACAGATTTGATTAAGGATAATAACTATTGTTTGTTGTAGAACAGATTCATCATAAACTGAAAACAATTCTCATTTCAGCCAAGCAGACGTTTCTGTCACAAAGCAGCCAAAAGTAATTTCACAATCTGGACACATATTGGAAAATAGGAAATATAACTTTTAATGCTGATGTAGCAGATGCAACAGTTAAGCAGCAGAACACCAATTTGTTAGTGCACGTTTAAACTTGAACATATGGCATAACAGAATTCATTTGTGTCCTCTCAAAACAGGTGGTGCTGAAAGTGTGGTGATGTAGTGTCTACTTAAAGGGTTGTGCAATACATCTGAATTACGGCTTCCTGTTACTTCCTGCTCTCCAGTCACAGCGTGAAATAGGTCAATGCGTCAAAGTTCACAGAGGTTAAACAAAAACCACCATGCAAATGTTTCTCCGCCAACAGTATGTCATTGTCAAAATTACTATCTTTCTGGGCAGGGGGAGAAATATTGACTTGTGAGATTAACCCGTGTTGACCAACACCAAATCACAGCGGACCAATCACCAAAAATTGGTACTGGTTGTGCTGCTTTCTCCTCGTGGTTGCAAGTTGCTTTTATGCTGCTGGCGGCATACTGATGATGCGTCACCTCTGAATATACTATACATGTTATTTAGATCTAATCATGAATTAATAATCAACGTCTTCATCCAACAATGGTTCCTTAATCCCCAGTAAATAAGATAAATATTTGAAACACATAAGTGAGTGTTTTTTACCTCTGTCTGACCTTTACTCTATAGTACTATGTGGGAAAACTGCCAAAATTAGAGTAGTTAAAATCCCTCTGGTGTAGAGGGGAGAATCTAGTGTACCTCTGGCTGTCAGGCGCTTAAAACACTAGACAGAGCTCTCAGAGAGCACGGAGAGACAAAGGAGGCTAAGCCAAAAACAAAGACACTCTGCTAAGCCAATGTGAGGCAGGAAACCATGCATGTAAACTCTCTCAAACACACACACACTGGTTCACTTTTAAATTATGTGAGAGTTAAATTCTGGCAGAGAGTTAGATGAAAGGTTGATATCACTCATGTCCGTCCATTAAATATGAAGCTGGTGGCAGCTGATAGTAAATATAAAGCTACAGCCAGCAGTCAGTTAGCTTAGCTTGGCACAGGGGGAAACAGCTAGTCTGGCTCTGTCCAACGGTGACAAAATTCACCTACCAGCACCTCTAAAGCTCACGAATTAACATGTCACATCTTGTTTAAACCGCACAAAAAACAAGTGTAGAAAAAGTGTAAAAGTGGTAATATTTTACGATGCTCTATGTGCTGGTATATTTCTTTTTTTTTATGGGAGTTTTCTGCAACACTGCCTGCATGAACAGCTTCGTCTTTCACACATGTGGCGTCCACACCAACAGCGTTGCTGCTGCTCTGCTACTGCCAGCCCATTCTTTATACATAGAGTTTGCCTTTTAAAATGGTCATTTCATTTCATTATAAATGTCATTTATATTTATTTTAGACAGAAAAAGTAAAAGGCAGTACTCTACTAATTTATCGAGCTGTGCAAGTCACTGCATTTTCCACAACACTGTCCTGCAAATATTTCAGAATAAAAGCCTTGTGTTAACAAATGAAGGGATTCTGTCCACAGAAAAAAATGCTAGAGGGCTTTTATTTTGGAACAGAAACAGGAATTGTTGATTGAAAATACATTTTTTTTTTTACTTTTTTCCATGTCTGTGACATATTCTACAGATACAGACATTGAAACTGTTGTAATGTTGCTGGCATGATGTCAATATACTCTCAAAGGATCATTTTCTATTTTTGCTGTGAACCGTGCGCGGCACTCAGAAAGATAGGCGAGACCTCGACCTTGAGCTGACACGCAGCCGCGCTGCTCATGCGGGCGTCTATCCTGTTAACATGGGCCCTGAAATTAAAAACTACAGGTTCCACTAAGCACACGCACACGCACTGCTCACACAGGCAGTGTGGCCCATTCGTTAGAGATGCTGGTAGTTACCGTTGGAGAGCTTGGCTGGCTGTTTCCCCCTATTTCCAGTCTTTGTGCTAAGCTAAGCTAACCGGTTGCTGGCTGTATTATATTTACCATACAGATATGAGAGTGGTACCAATCTTGTTATCTAACCTTCCGCCAGAAAACAAATTAAAACATTTTCCAAAAAGGTTAAATCTTTGCTTTAAGAAGGGCTGTCCTCGACCAAAGAAGGTCTTAGTCGACAAACATTCATACGATTTTGTCGACTAATCGATTAGTTGATTTAATCAACAGATCTGTAAAACTGAGTTTCTGCACACAGAATCACACAAAAGCACCACTTTTAATCTTGTTTTTACCAGAAATGTGCTCATAAATTTCATGGAAATAAGTCATTCAGCATGAGAAAAGCATAAAAAAAAATGACTCAACTAAAGAAATCGTAGTCGGCTAAGACTAAAACGACCTATTATTTGATTAATCGTCTAAGAGAGGGCAGCCCTAGCTTTAAGGAACGACTCCTGATGTTCCACAAAGTGGAAAACAGAAGTAGAGAATCTGGTGTTGCAGTGAGTGGCTCAGACACTTCCTGTTTCTCTTGGATCATCACATACTGATTTTTTTTCAACGGGAAAAATACAGAATTATATTTTAGTTTGGGATATGTCCATCCTCTCTTGTTGCGGTGAAGTCATAATTAATGTAGGATGGATTTATATTTGTGTCACTGAGTCACGGTTTCCAGTCTCTCCTTTAAGTGTCTTTTGAGACAGACAGACAGGCAGAAGGTTAAACAGATGCCAGATGTTTTAAAGTGTCTCTTGAGTGTCTTTGTGTGTGTGCATTTTTCAATTGGATGCCCAATTCCAAAACTTGCAATGCAAGCAAGCGTGTCCAAACTGAACAGAATATCAATAACCCGCCTCTTAAAGAAGTAATGGCCACCTCTGCTCCCTCTGAAGGTGACTTTGTTTTAGTAATGGCTGTCACAAGGACCTATGTTGAAACTTGAATTGATTTGCAGTTATATTTTCTCCCTCTTGCGCTTAAAACCCGTGCATCAGTTATTGCTGTATATGCTGATGCCAAGGTCATTTTCAACGTAAGAATGATAGAGTCTGACATTAGCCCCATTGCCTCCGAATGGGCAGATGCTTTGCTTCGGAAAGTAGGTTGCCAAGTGTCTGCTTTGATAACCCATCGGGGCCGGCTGAGAGGAGTTGGCAGGCTTGTGGCGGGAAACTCCCTCTGCGTTTACTCAATGTAGATAGACTCTGCTGCATTACCATTTAGAGCACAATGAACACACAACACCGTACGGCCATACCTCACACACACACATATGGCACACACGAGAGCTCCTTGAACATTTAACCTTAACATTTGGGGAATGCAGTATACGTGTGAATGTGGGCATATGGTTCGTTTTAACAGCTTTTAAATGTAGTTATTCTTAAGACAAATCAGTAATAAATTAGTGATTTTAAAGCACTTTCAGAAGCCTGAATACTGGACACAACTGGGCTGAACCATTACGCCTGCTTTTTATACTGGGCCTCCTTTTTAGTAATCCACTCAAAGGCTGTGAAGAAAAAACAAAAAGATTTTGCCCAGGATTATGGCCGATTGCGATTTTTCATTACCTTTTGTTCATTATAGCCCACTTGCTAATCCACGGTAGTTCTATTCCATCTGCCACTCCCAATAAAAGTTGAAAGGATTATTGCTTTTCTTCACTTCCTTAAATATATTATCACCTTTGGAGTTTCACAGTCAAGATGCCGGTCCGCTTATATCACCAGTCAGCTGAACTATATAAAAGCAGAGATCGTTTGGCATTTAAGGCATCTATCCTCTCCATTAATCCTGATGTGTTCATTCAGGGTTGCCAGGTGTGTTTTTTGTTTTAAAGTTCTTTTCATTTTCTTGTTTCATACAGTATATTTAGAATTTCTTTATCTTGCTTTAGCAGCTTCTTTTTGTCTGTCTTTTATTTTCTCCACCTTTACCCCAATGTGATCTGTTACACCCTCATGATAACTTCCCCCCCTCTTTAACTTCTTTACTCTCACTCATATTAAAACTTCTTCCTGCCTCTGCTCTGTCCTCGTATGCTGACCTCCTTTGTGTTAGTGGTGGTGGTACGTAGCAGCAGAGAGAGCAGGACAGAGACACTGAGATAATGAGAGCTGACTGTTAGAGGGCAGATCTGAGCCTCTACGATGCCTCCTGTACTGTACTGCTGCAGTCTCTGTTATTAACCGCTTTCCATCCCAACAGTCAAATTCACAAATTATTATTATCACCACTGAGAAGAACTCCCGGAGTCAGCGTGTCAACGACTACTTTGCAAAAATGTGATTTTTTTTTTAAAATCAGAACTGTGCTAATTGTTTAACTTTAATACACAATAACTATTCTTCTGATTTTGTGTAGAGATGCATCGATTTATAGTCCGAACATCGAGCAAGACTCAGATCATGATAACCACAGCATTTGGGAAAGGGAAAAAAAAATTCACCACATAGAGTGCCAAAGCTAACAAAGTGATGAGTTCATCGCGTTAGATGAGCAGCCTTTCTCCGTTGTGGAGGACGTGGGGTTTCCAAGCCCGATGGAGTATATAGAGACCCGCTACACGCTGCCCAGTCTCCCCAAAGCCTACAGCGGTGTGGCTACACACATTCATGAGCTACTAGCTCATGACATCCCTGCCATCAGTTTTACACCTGATATATGGATTTCAGATGTTAGCGCTGCGAGCATGCTTAGCCTCACGGCACAGTGGATTGATAAAGATTTTAACTTGATAAAAGCAGTGTTACACTCCCAGGAGTTCACTCCGTGTCTGCTATCTCAGAGGCATTTAAGAAAATGTTTGAAACATGGAAAATAGACAGGATAGGAGAGATAACGCCAGAAATATGGCAAAAGCTATGACGGATAGTGGTCTGGCTAGTTTTGGCTGCATGGATGGCACACACCCTGCAGCTGGCTACCCACGATGGCGTTCTGAGCCAGCGCAGCATCTCGGATGTGTTGGCAATAAGCCCAAAGATAGAGACTTTAAACATTCACTACTTGCCTCCTCACACCTGCAGGCCGTGCAGATCCAGTCGGATGAAACCACACTACAGTAAGATGATGCCAGTCGGTAGAATAATACATTTTATATGATGGAAAACCTTCTGAAACAAAAGCCTTCACTTTCTGCATATGCCACAAACTACGACCTCCTCGAAGCCCCTCACTGCACACCAGTGGGGATTAGTTGAATACTGTATGACCCCGTTTGAACAACTGACAAGAGAAGTCAGCTCATCAGATGCATCGGCTGCTGACGTCATCCCCTCGGTGAGAGCCCCGAGATGTCTTTTAAGCAAGGTGGCTGACACAGACCATGGTGTTAAAACAACAAAGACCACATTATTAGAGGCTATAAATAAACGCCGTCCGATCCCATGTTCTGCAACCTCACTCCATCCCAGATATAGGGGCGCCTACTTTGACGAGGAAGTCAAACAACGCACGCGAGAAACACTTAACGCACAGCTGATGGATTGGCCTGCTGCTGCCGCCGCTGAAGATGAGGCGCACAGAAAGAGAGCTGATAACCCACAGAGCAAGAGGACATGAACAGACGGGTCACCGTGCGCTCTGCATGACATGTTTGAGGAGATTCTGGAGGAAAATGGAACAGAAAGGCCAAACACGGGGGCAGCACAGCAACTGGATGCTTTCTTTGCAGAGGCCCCAATTCCCAGATATGAGACCGCACTCGGATATTGGAGAAATAATCATCTCCGTTTTCCAGCACTGGCACAAATATTAAATACCTATGTGCTCCATGCACCAGCACGAACAGTGAGCAGCTGTTCAGCTCTGCATCTCATGTCTTGAGCGAGAAGAGAAGAAGACTGAGCTGCAACAAGGCAGAGATGCTTATCTATGTAAAGAAAAACATGCATCTTACTAACAAGTAGGCTATGAGGTACTGGTAATTCTCTTTTCTTTTCTTTTCTATCATTAATATTCGGAGGAAGAGGCCCACTGTATGGGAAGGCTTTTCCTATTGGCCAGTTTTCATAAAGAGGCCCATGTTCAGCTCACTGTAAGTTTAATGGAAAACACAAGAACGCTGTATTCTTTATGGATGAACACGAGAGTGAAAGAGAGCCCTATTTATGTATTTATTTATTATCTATATTGTATTTAATATTTTATTGCTTTTGTAATGGCTTTTACATTTACATTTATTTACATTTAATTCCTGTTTCACAAAATGTGTTTGTCGGGCTATGTAAGTGTTGAGGTAGTTGTATACTGTAGAGACTAAAGGGGCTTTTGAAGCAGTTATTTGGAAAGGAAGGAGGTTATATTAAAGCTTTTTTCATACATTTGTAGGGTTGAATATGTGCTCATTCAAGATATGAATGAAAGGGTGAAGACTTTAAGACAGTTCAGATATATTTTTTTATAATGAAGATGTTTCCCTCGCACCAAAGGGGGAATAAATAACAACAAAATAAACAACAACAAAAAAAAAAATCGACGCTATTGGCCCAGAATCGGTGCATCTCTAATTTTGTGAAGACAAATATGGTATGTTTGGTGGTTAAAATATTTGATAAGTATTCTATGTAGAATATATAATTGTCATTGTCAGTAATTTAGGGTGAGTAGTGTAATCTTTACATCTGTGTTGATGCAGCATGATAATCTTTTAAATATGGACTGGGTTCAGATTCCTGCATGAGCCCCGAACTGCAGATGTAATGCAGACAGTGTGGCCTCTTTTTTCCTGTTTGGAATCAATTTCAACACCGTCTAAAGTTCAACCCACTTACCTGAAACACATGTTTGGAAGTGAAAAGGAATGTGAAAGCACCTGGAGTTACCAAACATAGACAGCAGGTAAAAGTTGAACCCGGAAGGAAATCTAACCGTCTTATAGAAATGACGTGCAACAGCACATAGCATGTTTTGAAATAAAGTTAATGCCTCTCATATTTTGTACATTGTGGAGTGTTCATACGGAATTAATGTACCCGTAAGAACACTAGAGTTGGGTCGATTTCTGGTTTTGCCATTCTGAAAACATGAAACATTTTCAGTACATTAAAGCGAGGCTTGGTGATCTGAAGAAACTAGCAGAGTACACTAGATGTTAAGAAGTATCTGAGCGTGTGTGTGTGCGTGTGTGTGTGTGTGTGTGTGTGTGTGTGTGTGTGTGTGCTGTTGTGTCCTGCAGGCTGTGACATTGAGATACAGATCTTTTGTTGTGTCAAATTAATTAGCTGGGCAACGTGCCCGCTCCACTCAGTTTGACCCTGGATGTGTTTATGTGTGTGTGTGCATGTGAGCAAAACCTTATTTTTAAATGTTGAGGAGCTTATCTTTAGTGTTCCTCCAGTTTGTTTGCACAGTATTCTCAATTTGAGAGCACCGTTTCTTCTTAATGGTTCAGCTCTCGTGTCCTGGCAGCTTTTACTGCTGCGCTGACATTTTGCCAATCAACACATTTTGTCTCGCTCGCCATTCCAGCTTCGTGTGCATCTGGTCTCAACCTCTGCAACTAACTCTGCTCCACACTAACACTCACTCACGAAGGTTCTCCATTTCACAATATGCTGATTTATGCGCACATCAATATTCTCAACACTTTTATTCTGTCACAATCTTTAATCAATTGTGGTTTATTTTGGGGAGTTAACAAAGATGTATGTGAGGCTTGAGTATATTTTAATTTCACAGTGACTTGCAAACTTATTTTTATTAAATTCATTACTAAGAAAACACCCAGTTCTTGTAATGCCCTAGTGTAAATTAACTTTCGGATATCCAATAAAATCAAAATAATATCACTGAGTTATTTTGAGACTCTTGAGGAATTTAAAACAGGCCAGAAAACAGGTGAATTAAATTTCTATAAAGGTTGTCTTGTAAATGCCAGGTCACCGTGATAAAAATGAGTTTGCTTAGGGCATTATATTTATTCACAGCTCTGCTGATCTTTTCAGATTTCCTCCTCTCCAGAGAATCTCAAGCCTGTTTAACACATCCCCCATTTCCCTTCTTTCTTCCAGATCTCTGACTTTGCCAGGAACTGACTGGAGGAAGAAATGCAAAGACAACAGATAAGAGGGACCAAATGTGTTATAATTCCTGGGAACATCGCAGAAAGATGCAGAGAATTAGGTGATCATGTTAACATTGTACACGTACAAGCGTCAGCTAAATGTAATGTAATGTGAGACTGGCTTCTCGGAGCAGGAGATATATAATTGGCAACACAATTGTTTTAGCTTAGACAGAATACACTGACTGCCAGCGCAGACTTGATATCCACATAATTAACAAGTGCCAACAAACAACAACAGTCTACAGCTACGCTTGAGGCTGTGAAGCTATAGGCACAGCAATGCTTTGATATGGTTGCTGTCATCAACATCCCACAATGCTCTCAATGACAAAAAATTGGTAACATGATAATGTTTACAGTACCAGGTATCATGTTCAGAAATGTCAACGTCATGATGGTGCTAGAGGAAAAGTCAGGGATCACCAAACTCAGAAACCCCCCTCTGGGGACCATGAATCTATCTGATAGTTAAAGATATTTCAGTCTGGAGCAAAGTGGACCAATTGACCGACCACTAGGCCAATATTACCGTTCCTGCAGTTACGCCGCTAGCATGGCTAACAACACAACAAGTGTCCAACAAGTAGCTCGCTACCCATTTCTTAGTGGTTCGCTAAAGGTTCAAAGAAGATGTACATAAATTTGATGATACAGAGTAACTTTGTAAACCTATTTAAATTTATATTCATTCACAGACATCTCGCTCCATTCTGACACAAAACGAAACACAAAAAGCCCTTCGCCTATGGAGCGACTGTAATAGAGACGATGACTGCGGTGGCTGAAACGTTATTAAAGGACCATAATAGTAAAACAGAAATGTCTGCTATTGGCGATGTACAACTATCAGTAGCTGTCGGCCACTTTCATTTCATCGAATTAGCTCTCAGAGGGAAAAAGGTTGGAGACCTCTGTTCTAAAGCATTGCACCAACTTCTATAGGAAAGGGCATGTGCTTTAGATATGGCCAGAACAGCAGCTTAACTTCATCTTCAAACTGGCCTGTCATGCCCCGTCCATATACAGTTAATCCTTTGCGTGGCTCAATTTGTGGTGACCCTCCAGTGCCAGTCTATAGTAGTGAGCAATAATAATCATAGGCTATAGCAGGGATGGATGAAAACAACGACATAGATGAGGTGGAGGTTGTCTTTTATTTGCTGCGAAGACCCGAGTGCACTCAATAAGGTTCAGGTAAGACCAACATTATTAGAAAAGCTCAAAAGTGGAGGCAGGCCAGTGCCACTTGGATTTACAAGGGCAAAGCCAATCATAACCAATTTCATCATTCCTGTGTATGAATGCGCAGGTCGTCTAGTGTGTGAGAGAGATGAGGTCGGCGTGCGTTTTCTCTGTGTGTGCTTGTGTGTTGCGTGCCTGTGCATGCTTGTCTTTATAATCATGCTGAGCAATGCACCGATCCCTCCAGGACCAACATTTAAATCTTCGGTCTGACCCATCCATCTGTATCTTGCTGTAGGCTGACTGAGTGCGCTGCTGGCTCATAATTCATGCTGGATAATATAATACACAAACCAGTCACATTATACTAGATTTACACCTGCTTACCAAGGCTATGATGTGACAGCAAAACACTACGAGGAACGCCAGACGAACAGCTGAGCACTCACACAAATAACTCCTGTTCTGATAAAATGGCCATTATTTAAGCCTGTGATAGAAAACACATTTCATCTAACATGTGGTAAAGTAGTTGCAAGTGTAATTTTGTTCACATCAACACTCATTCACTAATTTGTGATCACAAAGCTGATCAGTGAGCTGTTCCAGTGAAGTATTCATAGGCGCTGGAATAGGGAAGACAACGAGACATTCAGGTTTAATGGTAATAAAGAGGTAACGTCTAAGCCAGGTAGAACATTGACGATAATGTCTATATGGCATCTAACATGTTGGACCTTTATCCAATCATAATCAACCATTGTGTAGCCTAACTGCAACCCTTCCAACCCGTCTTGAAACGCAGAACCCATCTGATTAAACTGTTTACTAGAGCATAAAATTCTTCATAGATCTAGCATTTAATTTTGCTCTCAAAGTGCACCAGATTGATGCATTTAACTTTAAAATGTACAACATTTTCTTCCGGGTGATCATGCCCCCCGGACCCCCCCTAGATGGTCCGAGGTCCACCCACCACAGTCTCACAAAATCCTGTGGGAAACACGGTATTACGTCATACAAAGCTGGATGCCCTCTCACTTCAAAACTCATTCTGGAAGTATGTGAAGTATGTCATTGCTAGGAAATGAAGCCATTTCCATCCATACACTAAGGCTGCACCTAACGATTATATTCTTATCGATTAACCTAACGATTATATTTTCCATTAGTCAATTAATCTCACGACTCTCATTCTAATAATTATTTTAAAATTCCTGATTAATATAACAACTAATTTACCTAAAGTAAATATAAAAAGAATTGTCTGATTAATATTTGAATATTTTATTCAATCTCTTCTCTTGATAACAAAAAAATGTGACAAATTATTAGACCCTATTTGTCAGATGCTTGATTAGAAAAATACTGGACCTCAAATTCACAAGGATTGTTGCGACACATTTATTAATTTAATCACTGTATCAATTCTCTGAACTGGAGAATCAGTATTGTTACTTAAGTAGTTAAGTACTAAAACTTAAAATGATTAGGACATGGATGTCTTTAATCACTGGAGTAATATGCAGTTAAGATCACTAGCAAATGGATTTTTGCATCAGTGTGAGGCAATGGAAATAATTGAAATGATTCTAACTAAGGCTGTCAAAGTTAACGCAAATTCATTTTAACGCCACTAATTTCTTCAACGCATTAACGCAACTTGCGATTTTGAGGTTGTAGCGGCTCAGTTTTAAAAGTTAGAGAGAAGATACTGGTATCATATGAAACTAGAAGAGTTTGCCATATTATGATTTCAGTATATTTTTTTAAATGCAGTACCTGTGAGGGTTTATGGACAATATCTGTCATTGTTTTGTGTTGTTTACTGATTTCCAATAATAAATATATACATACATTTGCATTAAGCAGCATATTTGTCCACTCCCATGTTGATAAGAGTATTTAATACTTGACAAACCTCCCTTTTAGGTACATTTTTAACAGATTAATTTGTGATTAATTATGGACAATCATGCGTTTAATCGCGATGAAATATTTTAATCGATTGACAGCCCTAATTTTAACGGTCTGTAACTTTACTATGAGCCATTTTCTCACTCGTACATGGCCGTTAAAGTAAACAGAAAATATTAAACGCCTGAATAACAGCGTTAGATGATGCATGTTGTAACGTAACGTTATCATAACAGCAGCGGAGCAGAAATGACTTTTAACATGGGAGCGATGAAGTAACATTTAGAAAATCAATCTTAAGTGACAACTACTAACAGAAACACGTTGAAACTCGTGTTGATTATCTAACATGTCATGACAAATGGTTAGTTTACAGAGTTACAAAGTAAGTAAGTTTACAGAGCACCACGTCGATTAGGTCGACAAATTGCCCCAGCTCATGCACTATACATAATTTATTCTCTTTTATCTCGTCTCTCCGAACACTCTTTGTCTGATCTGACAACTAAATCTGCCACCATATCCTACTTGTTATCTACTGTAACCCTCCTACTGTTGTCCATTTTTTACTTATCTTTTTCCTCCATCATTTGTGTTTACTCTCTCTCTCTCTGTTTTCTCCTTCATCTCTTGCCACAGCATTCCTGCCAAAGGAATCTGGCACGGCTGCTAATTTCTGATTCGGCCTGGAACAACAGAATATCAAAGAGTCGTTGTCGCCAGGATGTCGACGCTACAGGGAAACCATCTCACAGGGAGACACCAATGCTACGCTTTATAAGAGACTGATACAGATTCTTGAAGAAGTATTTGACTGTCTTCAAAGCTTCTCTTTCAAGGTGTGGAAGAGCAGCAGTAGGGGATGTATCTGCCCCTGCCACTGATAAGAAATGACTTTTAGTTGACACCTTGCATGCTGACCAGTAGTGCTGCAAAGCTATGAGATGTTACTCAGACACACAAACATATGCACTGAGAGAGAAACACACACACAGACCTTTGCCGACTGGAGCAGTTCTGCTGTGAGATTACATCTCCCTCTGATCTGTGAAAAAAGTGCCGTCCCCTCCCACGGGCCAGACGCTCAACAAAAATCACAAAATGCTACAATACACACAACAACAAACAGATGACACGTCTGAGAGACCAAACAAGCATCTAGGAATTATTCATGCACTCTGTTTTAGATCAGGGATTTTTATCCTCTTGTAATCAGTCATTGTTGAAGTGATTATTAAGCAGGGATAGATGCTAGAGAGAGGGGGGGGGCTGAAATCAGAAAAGACTGGACGGAGATTTGAGGAAGGAGAGAGAGATGATGATAAGAGAAAGACAAAGATTAAAGAGATGACAGAGTTCAGTGAAAGTGTTTAGGCTGATAATGAATGTGTCTGCATTTAGATGACATCAGGCTATGTGGTCATGTGAATTTAACAGCTCTGATTACAGCTGCAGACTGCACACACAGTCCTGTGAAATCATTTAAAGCTGTAACTTGATGTGCAGCATGATTAACTGATTAAAATTAGCACTTTAATCTAACATTTTGTCAATACCAGAAGCATGATAGTCACTTAAAGGATCACTGCCAGTTACTGCACCTGCATTCCTCTTATGGTGCCAGTGTGTCTTATGGACCTGATGAAATACCTCCTTCTTATCCAACCACTGCGTCAGTTCAAAAGCCAGCCGGCATACTGCAAACTAGCATCGAGCCCAGTTATAGTGGTGTAAAGTGTCCCTATCAATAAATGCTGAAGGTTGCCAGCTATTTAATCAGAAGACGCTGCTTCATCTAAAAAACACAGAGAGGGGGACAAAAGGAAATGTGTCGGCTATGCTGAGAGTAAAAAACTGAGGGGAACCACTTAAAATAATGAAAATGTGCTCTTCTGAGTTATAAGCTATTTATTGTGATGAAACCGTCACTGATGCATCATATTGACTTCTTAAGTAATTTCTTTCAAAGCGAGAGAATTAGAATCTGCCTCCAATGCTCATGATTCATTAAGTTTTTAGTTTAGTATCTTAACTCTAGCTTTGAGATTGAGCACGCTACAACCTCCGAAAAATCAACTGCGTTAATGCCTTAAAGAAATTAGTGGCGTTAAAACAAATTTGTGTTAACGCGTTAACTTTGACAGTCCTAATATAGGGATGTGCATTCCCATTACCATTCACAACCTTAAAAATAATCCTTAATCCCCTCTGTACTGTATAGTATTTTTTCCATTTTTAAGACATACTATACTTTGACTTTTTTAAACTTTTTTTTTTTTTTTACATTTTTAGGACATACTATATTTTGACTTCTTCATTTTTTTTTTTTGACATTTTTAGGAAATACTATACTTTGACTTTTTTTAAACATTTTTTTTTTTTCACATTTTTAGGACAAACTATATTTTGACTTTTTTATTTTGACATTTTAAGGAGATAATATACTGACTTTTTTTAAACTTATTTTTTTTTTTTTTTTTTTACATTTTTCGGACATACTTTAATTTTTTTTTTTTTTTACTGTTTTAGGACAAACTATATTTTGACTTTTTATACTTTTTTATTTTTACTTTTACGACAAACTATATTTTGACTTTTTTATTTTTACTTTTTTAGGATATACTATACTTTTACTTTTTTTTAAACTTTTTTTTTTTTTTTTCTTACATTTTTAGGACATACTGTACTTTGACTTTTTTTTTAAAATATTTTTAGGACATACTATACTTTGGTATTTTTTTTTTTTATTAATATCTTTTTTGGTTTTGTTTTCATTTCTTAGTTTTTAGTTTAATGTTGTGGTATTTTTTTTTTTTTTTTTTTTTTAATTTTTTATTAATATCTTTTATGGTTTCACTTTCATTTCTTGGTTTTTAATTTAATGTGGTATTTTTTTTTTAAATTTTTTATTAATATCTTTTATGGTTTCACTTTCATTTCTTAGTTTTAGTTTAATGTGGTATTTAAAAAAAAAAAAAATAATAATACTTTTTATCTTTTATGGTTTCGTTTTCATTTCTTAGTTTTTAGTTAAATGTTGTGGTATTTTTTTTTTTTTTTATTAATATCTTTTTTAGTTTCACTTTCATTGCTTAGTTTTAATTTATTGTGGTATTTTTTTTTTTATTTTTTTTTTTTTTAAATTTTTTATTAATATCTTTTTTAGTTTCACTTTCATTTCTTAGTTTTAGTTTAATGTGGGTTTTTATTTTTTTTTATTTTTTATTAATATCTTTTATGGTTTCACTTTCATTTCTAAGTTTTTAGTTTAATGTGGTATTTTTTTTTTTTTAATTTATTATTAATATCTTTTATGGTTTCACTTTCATTTCTTAGTTTTTAGTTTAATGTTGTGGAATTTTATTTTATTTATTTTTTTTTTTTTTTTTATTAATATCCTTTATGGTTTCACTTTCATTTCTTAGTTTTTAGTTTAATGTGGTATTTAAAAAAAAAAAAAATTTAAATTTTTTATTAATATCTTTTATGGTTTCACTTTCATTTCTTAGTTTTAGTTTAATGTGGTATTTTTTTTTTATTTTTTTTTTTTTTATTAATATCTTTTTTGGTTTCACTTTCATTTCTTAGTTTTTAGTTTAATGTTGTGGAATTTTATTTTATTTTATTTTTTTTATTTTTTATTAATATCCTTTATGGTTTCACTTTCATTTCTTAGTTTTTATTTTAATGTGGTATTTAAAAAAAAAAAAAAAATTAAATTTTTTATTAATATCTTTTATGGTTTCACTTTCATTTCTTAGTTTTAGTTTAATGTGGTATTTAAAAAAAAAAAAAAAAATAATAATTTTTTATCTTTTATGGTTTCGTTTTCATTTCTTAGTTTTTAGTTTAATGTTGTGGTATTTTTATTTATTTTTTTTATTAATATCTTTTATGGTTTCATTTTCATTTCTTAGTTTTTAGTTAAATGTTGTGGTATTTTTTTTTTTTTTTTTTTTTTTTTTTTATTAATATCTTTTTTAGTTTCACTTTCATTTCTTAGTTTTAATTTAATGTGGTATTTTTTTTTTTTTTTTTTTTTTTTATTAATATCTTTTTTGGTTTCACTTTCATTTCTTAGTTTTTAGTTTAATGTGGTATTTTTTAAAAAAAAAAAAAAAATTTAAATTTTTTATTAATATCTTTTATGGTTTCACTTTCATTTCTTAGTTTTTAGTTTAATGTGGTATTTAAAAAAAAAAAATAATAATAATTTTTTATTAATATCTTTTATGGTTTCGTTTTCATTTCTTAGTTTTTAGTTTAATGTGGTATTTAAAAAAAAAAAAAAAATTAAATTTTTTATTAATATCTTTTAAGGTTTCGTTTTCATTTCTTACTTTTTAGTTTAATGTGGTATTTAAAAAAAAATAAATAAATAATAATTTTTTATTAATATCTTTTATGGTTTCGTTTTCATTTCTTAGTTTTTAGTTTAATGTTGTGGTATTTTTTTTTTTTTTATTAATATCTTTTATGGTTTCATTTTCATTTCTTAGTTTTTAGTTAAATGTTGTGGTATTTTTTTTCTATTTTTTTTTTATTTTATTAATATCTTTTTTAGTTTCACTTTCATTTCTTAGTTTTAATTTAATGTGGTATTTTTTTTTTTTTTTTTTTTTTTTATTAATATCTTTTTTGGTTTCACTTTCATTTCTTAGTTTTTAGTTTAATGTGGTATTTTTAAAAAAAAAAAAAAAAATTTAAATTTTTTATTAATATCTTTTATGGTTTCACTTTCATTTCTTAGTTTTTAGTTTAATGTGGTATTTAAAAAAAAAAAAAAAAATTAATTTTTTATTAATATCTTTTATGGTTTCATTTTCATTGCTTAGTTTTAATTTAATGTGGTATTTTTTTTTTTATTTTTTATTTTTTTTTATTTTTTATTAATATCTTTTTTAGTTTCACTTTCATTTCTTAGTTTTAGTTTAATGTGGTATTTTATTTTTTTTTATTTTTTATTAATATCTTTTATGGTTTCACTTTCATTTCTAAGTTTTTAGTTTAATGTGGTATTTTTTTTTTTTTAATTTATTATTAATATCTTTTATGGTTTCACTTTCATTTCTTAGTTTTTAGTTTAATGTTGTGGAATTTTATTTTATTTATTTTTTTTTTTTTTTTTATTAATATCCTTTATGGTTTCACTTTCATTTCTTAGTTTTTAGTTTAATGTGGTATTTAAAAAAAAAAAAAATTTAAATTTTTTATTAATATCTTTTATGGTTTCACTTTCATTTCTTAGTTTTTAGTTTAATGTGGTATTTTTTTTTAATTATTTTTTTTTTTTTATTAATATATTTTATGTTTTAACTTTCATTTATTAGTTTTTATTTTAATGTGTTATTTAAAAAAAAAAAAAAAATTAAATTTTTTATTAATATCTTTTATGGTTTCACTTTCATTTCTTAGTTTTAGTTTAATGTGGTATTTTTTTTTTTAAATTTTTTATTAATATCTTTTATGGTTTCACTTTCATTTCTTAGTTTTTAGTTTAATGTTGTGGTATTTTTTTTTTTTTTTTATTAATATCTTTTTTAGTTTCACTTTCATTTCTTAGTTTTTAATTTAATGTGGTATTTTTTTTTAAATTTTTTATTAATAACTTTTATGGTTTCACTTTCATTTTTTTAGTTTTAGTTTAATGTGGTATTTTTTTTTAATTTTTTTTTTTTAATTTTTTATTAATATCTTTTATGGTTTCGTTTTCATTTCTTAGTTTTTAGTTTAATGTGGTATTAAAAAAAAAAATATATATATTTTTTATTAATATCTTTTTTGGTTTCGTTTTCATTTCTTAGTTTTTAGTTTAATGTTGTGGAATTTTGTTTTATTTTTATTTTTATTAATATCCTTTTTGGTTTCACTTTCATTTCTTAGTTTTTAGTTTAATGTTGTGGTATTTTTATTTTTAATTTTTTTTATTTTTTATTATTATCTTTTATGGTTTCATTTTCATTTCTTAGTTTTTAGTTAAATGTTGTGGTATTTTTTTTTTTTTTTTATTAATATCTTTTTTAGTTTCACTTTCATTTCTTAGTTTTTAATTTAATGTGGTATTTTTTTTTTTAATTTTTTTTTTTTTAATTTTTTATCAATAACTTTTATGGTTTCACTTTAATTTTTTTAGTTTTAGTTTAATGTTGTGGTATTTTTATTTTTATTTTTATTTTTTTTTTTTTATTAATATCTTTTTTAGTTTCACTTTCATTTCTTAATTTTTAATTTAATATGGTATTTTTTTTTTTAATTTTTTTTTTTTTAAATTTTTTATTAATATCTTTTATGGTTTCACTTTCATTTCTTAGTTTTTAGTTTAATGTGGTATTAAAAAAAAAAATATATATATATATATTTTTTATTAATATCTTTTTTGGTTTCGTTTTCATTTCTTAGTTTTTAGTTTAATGTTGTGGAATTTTGTTTTATTTTTATTTTTATTAATATCCTTTTTGGTTTCACTTTCATTTCTTAGTTTTTAGTTTAATGTGGTATTTAGAAAAAAAAAAAATATATATATTTTTTATTAATATCTTTTTTGGTTTCACTTTCATTTCTTAGTTTTTAATTTAATGTGGTATTTTTTTTTTTAATTTTTTTTTTTTTAATTTTTTATTAATATCTTTTATGGTTTCACTTTCATTTCTTAGTTTTAGTTTAATGTGGTATTTTTTTTTTATTTATTTTTTTTTATTTTTTATTAATATCTTTTATGGTTTCGTTTTCATTTCTTAGTTTTTAGTTTAATGTTGTGGTATTTTTTTTTTTTTTTTATTAATATCTTTTTTAGTTTCACTTTCATTTCTTAGTTTTTAATTTAATGTGGTATTTTTTTTTAAATTTTTTATTAATAACTTTTATGGTTTCACTTTCATTTTTTTAGTTTTAGTTTAATGTGGTATTTTTTTTTAATTTTTTTTTTTTAATTTTTTATTAATATCTTTTATGGTTTCGTTTTCATTTCTTAGTTTTTAGTTTAATGTGGTATTTTTTTTTTATTTTTTTTTTTTATTTTTTATTAATATCTTTTTTAGTTTCACTTTCATTTCTTAGTTTTTAATTTAATGTGGTATTTTTTTTTTTAATTTTTTTTTTTTTAATTTTTTATTAATATCTTTTATGGTTTCACTTTCATTTCTTAGTTTTAGTTTAATGTGGTATTTTTTTTTTATTTATTTTTTTTTATTTTTTATTAATATCTTTTATGGTTTCGTTTTCATTTCTTAGTTTTTAGTTTAATGTTGTGGTATTTTTTTTTTTTTTTTATTAATATCTTTTTTAGTTTCACTTTCATTTCTTAGTTTTTAATTTAATGTGGTATTTTTTTTTAAATTTTTTATTAATAACTTTTATGGTTTCACTTTCATTTTTTTAGTTTTAGTTTAATGTGGTATTTTTTTTTAATTTTTTTTTTTTAATTTTTTATTAATATCTTTTATGGTTTCGTTTTCATTTCTTAGTTTTTAGTTTAATGTGGTATTTTTTTTATTTTTTTTTTTTATTTTTTATTAATATCTTTTTTAGTTTCACTTTCATTTCTTAGTTTTTAATTTAATGTGGTATTTTTTTTTTTAATTTTTTTTTTTTAAATTTTTTATTAATATCTTTTATGGTTTCACTTTCATTTCTTAGTTTTAGTTTAATGTGGTATTTTTTTTTTATTTATTTTTTTTTATTTTTTATTAATATCTTTTATGGTTTCGTTTTCATTTCTTAGTTTTTAGTTTAATGTTGTGGTATTTTTTTTTTTTTTTTATTAATATCTTTTTTAGTTTCACTTTCATTTCTTAGTTTTTAATTTAATGTGGTATTTTTTTTTAAATTTTTTATTAATAACTTTTATGGTTTCACTTTCATTTTTTTAGTTTTAGTTTAATGTGGTATTTTTTTTTAATTTTTTTTTTTTAATTTTTTATTAATATCTTTTATGGTTTCGTTTTCATTTCTTAGTTTTTAGTTTAATGTGGTATTAAAAAAAAAAATATATATATTTTTTATTAATATCTTTTTTGGTTTCGTTTTCATTTCTTAGTTTTTAGTTTAATGTTGTGGAATTTTGTTTTATTTTTATTTTTATTAATATCCTTTTTGGTTTCACTTTCATTTCTTAGTTTTTAGTTTAATGTGGTATTTAAAAAAAAAATATATATATATTTTTTATTAATATCTTTTTTGGTTTCGTTTTCATTTCTTAGTTTTTAGTTTAATGTTGTGGAATTTTTTTTTTTTTTTATTTATTTATTTTTTTTATTAATATCCTTTTTGGTTTCACTTTCATTTCTTAGTTTTTAGTTTAATGTTGTGGTATTTTTTTTTATTTTTTATTAATAACTTTTATGGTTTCACTTTCATTTTTTTAGTTTTAGTTTAATGTGGTATTTTTTTTTTATTTTTTTTTTTTTTATTAATATCTTTTATGGTTTCACTTTCATTTCTTAGTTTTTAGTTTAATGTTGTGGAATTTTATTTTTTTTATTTTTTATTAATATCCTTTATGGTTTCACTTTCATTTCTTAGTTTTTAGTTTAATGTGGTATTTAAAAAAAAAAAAAAAATTAAATTTTTTATTAATATCTTTTATGGTTTCACTTTCATTTCTTAGTTTTAGTTTAATGTGGTATTTAAAAAAAAAAAAAAAAATAATAATTTTTTACTAATATCTTTTATGGTTTCGTTTTCATTTCTTAGTTTTTAGTTTAATGTTGTGGTATTTTTATTTATTTTTTTTATTAATATCTTTTATGGTTTCATTTTCATTTCTTAGTTTTTAGTTTAATGTTGTGGTATTTTTTTTTTTATTCATTTAGTTTTGTTTTTATTAATATCTTTTATTGTTTCACTTTCATTTCTTAGTTTTAATTTAATGTGGTATTTTTTTTTTTTTTTTTTTTTTTTATTAATATCTTTTATGGTTTCACTTTCATTTCTTAGTTTTTAGTTTAATGTGGTATTTTTTAAAAAAAAAAAAAAAATTTAAATTTTTTATTAATATCTTTTATGGTTTCACTTTCATTTCTTAGTTTTTAGTTTAATGTGGTATTTAAAAAAAAAAAAAATTTAAATTTTTTATTAATATCTTTTATGGTTTCACTTTCATTTCTTAATTTTTAATTTAATATGGTATTTAAAAAAAAAAAAAAAATTAAATTTTTTATTAATATCTTTTAAGGTTTCGTTTTCATTTCTTACTTTTTAGTTTAATGTGGTATTTAAAAAAAAAAAAAAAAATAATAATTTTTTATCTTTTATGGTTTCGTTTTCATTTCTTAGTTTTTAGTTTAATGTTGTGGTATTTTTATTTATTTTTTTTATTAATATCTTTTATGGTTTCATTTTCATTTCTTAGTTTTTAGTTTAATGTTGTGGTATTTTTTTTTTTTTTTTTTTTTTTTTTTTTTATTAATATCTTTTTTAGTTTCACTTTCATTTCTTAGTTTTAATTTAATGTGGTATTTTTTTTTTTTTTTTTTATTTTTTATTAATATCTTTTATGGTTTCACTTTCATTTCTTAGTTTTTAGTTTAATGTGGTATTTAAAAAAAAAAAAAAATTTAAATTTTTTATTAATATCTTTTATGGTTTCACTTTCATTTCTTAGTTTTTAGTTTAATGTGGTATTTAAAAAAAAAAAATAAAATTAATTTTTTATTAATATCTTTTATGGTTTCATTTTCATTGCTTAGTTTTAATTTAATGTGGTATTTTTTTTTTTAATTTTTTTTTTTTTTATTTTTTATTAATATCTTTTTTAGTTTCACTTTCATTTCTTAGTTTTAGTTTAATGTGGTATTTTATTTTTTTTTATTTTTTTATTTTTTATTAATATCTTTTATGGTTTCACTTTCATTTCTTAGTTTTTAGTTTAATGTGGTATTTTTTTTTTTTTAATTTATTATTAATATCTTTTATGGTTTCACTTTCATTTCTTAGTTTTTAGTTTAATGTTGTGGAATTTTATTTTATTTATTTTTTTTTTTTTTTTTATTAATATCTTTTATGGTTTCACTTTCATTTCTTAGTTTTTAGTTTAATGTGGTATTTAAAAAAAAAAAAAAATTAAATTTTTTATTAATATCTTTTATGGTTTCACTTTCATTTCTTAGTTTTAGTTTAATGTGGTATTTTTTTTTTATTTTTTTTTTTTTTATTAATATCTTTTTTGGTTTAACTTTCATTTATTAGTTTTTATTTTAATTTGGTATTTAAAAAAAAAAAAAAAAATAAATTTTTTATTAATATCTTTTATGGTTTCACTTTCATTTCTTAGTTTTTAGTTTAATGTGGTATTTTTTTTTTTAAATTTTTTATTAATATCTTTTATGGTTTCACTTTCATTTCTTAGTTTTTAGTTTAATGTTGTGGTATTTTTTTTTTTTTTTTATTAATATCTTTTTTAGTTTCACTTTCATTTCTTAGTTTTTAATTTAATGTGGTATTTTTTTTTAAATTTTTTATTAATAACTTTTATGGTTTCACTTTCATTTTTTTAGTTTTAGTTTAATGTGGTATTTTTTTTTAATTTTTTTTTTTTAATTTTTTATTAATATCTTTTATGGTTTCGTTTTCATTTCTTAGTTTTTAGTTTAATGTGGTATTAAAAAAAAAAATATATATATTTTTTATTAATATCTTTTTTGGTTTCGTTTTCATTTCTTAGTTTTTAGTTTAATGTTGTGGAATTTTGTTTTATTTTTATTTTTATTAATATCCTTTTTGGTTTCACTTTCATTTCTTAGTTTTTAGTTTAATGTTGTGGTATTTTTATTTTTAATTTTTTTTATTTTTTATTATTATCTTTTATGGTTTCATTTTCATTTCTTAGTTTTTAGTTAAATGTTGTGGTATTTTTTTTTTTTTTTTATTAATATCTTTTTTAGTTTCACTTTCATTTCTTAGTTTTTAATTTAATGTGGTATTTTTTTTTTTAATTTTTTTTTTTTTAATTTTTTATCAATAACTTTTATGGTTTCACTTTAATTTTTTTAGTTTTAGTTTAATGTTGTGGTATTTTTATTTTTATTTTTATTTTTTTTTTTTTATTAATATCTTTTTTAGTTTCACTTTCATTTCTTAATTTTTAATTTAATATGGTATTTTTTTTTTTAATTTTTTTTTTTTTAAATTTTTTATTAATATCTTTTATGGTTTCACTTTCATTTCTTAGTTTTTAGTTTAATGTGGTATTAAAAAAAAAAATATATATATATATATTTTTTATTAATATCTTTTTTGGTTTCGTTTTCATTTCTTAGTTTTTAGTTTAATGTTGTGGAATTTTGTTTTATTTTTATTTTTATTAATATCCTTTTTGGTTTCACTTTCATTTCTTAGTTTTTAGTTTAATGTGGTATTTAGAAAAAAAAAAAATATATATATTTTTTATTAATATCTTTTTTGGTTTCACTTTCATTTCTTAGTTTTTAATTTAATGTGGTATTTTTTTTTTTAATTTTTTTTTTTTTAATTTTTTATTAATATCTTTTATGGTTTCACTTTCATTTCTTAGTTTTAGTTTAATGTGGTATTTTTTTTTTATTTATTTTTTTTTATTTTTTATTAATATCTTTTATGGTTTCGTTTTCATTTCTTAGTTTTTAGTTTAATGTTGTGGTATTTTTTTTTTTTTTTTATTAATATCTTTTTTAGTTTCACTTTCATTTCTTAGTTTTTAATTTAATGTGGTATTTTTTTTTAAATTTTTTATTAATAACTTTTATGGTTTCACTTTCATTTTTTTAGTTTTAGTTTAATGTGGTATTTTTTTTTAATTTTTTTTTTTTAATTTTTTATTAATATCTTTTATGGTTTCGTTTTCATTTCTTAGTTTTTAGTTTAATGTGGTATTTTTTTTTTATTTTTTTTTTTTATTTTTTATTAATATCTTTTTTAGTTTCACTTTCATTTCTTAGTTTTTAATTTAATGTGGTATTTTTTTTTTTAATTTTTTTTTTTTTAATTTTTTATTAATATCTTTTATGGTTTCACTTTCATTTCTTAGTTTTAGTTTAATGTGGTATTTTTTTTTTATTTATTTTTTTTTATTTTTTATTAATATCTTTTATGGTTTCGTTTTCATTTCTTAGTTTTTAGTTTAATGTTGTGGTATTTTTTTTTTTTTTTTATTAATATCTTTTTTAGTTTCACTTTCATTTCTTAGTTTTTAATTTAATGTGGTATTTTTTTTTAAATTTTTTATTAATAACTTTTATGGTTTCACTTTCATTTTTTTAGTTTTAGTTTAATGTGGTATTTTTTTTTAATTTTTTTTTTTTAATTTTTTATTAATATCTTTTATGGTTTCGTTTTCATTTCTTAGTTTTTAGTTTAATGTGGTATTTTTTTTATTTTTTTTTTTTATTTTTTATTAATATCTTTTTTAGTTTCACTTTCATTTCTTAGTTTTTAATTTAATGTGGTATTTTTTTTTTTAATTTTTTTTTTTTAAATTTTTTATTAATATCTTTTATGGTTTCACTTTCATTTCTTAGTTTTAGTTTAATGTGGTATTTTTTTTTTATTTATTTTTTTTTATTTTTTATTAATATCTTTTATGGTTTCGTTTTCATTTCTTAGTTTTTAGTTTAATGTTGTGGTATTTTTTTTTTTTTTTTATTAATATCTTTTTTAGTTTCACTTTCATTTCTTAGTTTTTAATTTAATGTGGTATTTTTTTTTAAATTTTTTATTAATAACTTTTATGGTTTCACTTTCATTTTTTTAGTTTTAGTTTAATGTGGTATTTTTTTTTAATTTTTTTTTTTTAATTTTTTATTAATATCTTTTATGGTTTCGTTTTCATTTCTTAGTTTTTAGTTTAATGTGGTATTAAAAAAAAAAATATATATATTTTTTATTAATATCTTTTTTGGTTTCGTTTTCATTTCTTAGTTTTTAGTTTAATGTTGTGGAATTTTGTTTTATTTTTATTTTTATTAATATCCTTTTTGGTTTCACTTTCATTTATTAGTTTTTAGTTTAATGTGGTATTTAAAAAAAAAATATATATATATTTTTTATTAATATCTTTTTTGGTTTCGTTTTCATTTCTTAATTTTTAGTTTAATGTTGTGGAATTTTATTTTATTTTTATTTATTTATTTTTTTTATTAATATCCTTTTTGGTTTCACTTTCATTTCTTAGTTTTTAGTTTAATGTTGTGGTATTTTTTTTTATTTTTTATTAATAACTTTTATGGTTTCACTTTCATTTTTTTAGTTTTAGTTTAATGTGGTATTTTTTTTTTATTTTTTTTTTTTTATTTTTTATTAATATCTTTTATGGTTTCGTTTTCATTTCTTAGTTTTTAGTTTAATGTGGTATTTTTTTTTTATTTTTTTTTTTTATTTTTTATTAATATCTTTTTTAGTTTCACTTTCATTTCTTAGTTTTTAATTTAATGTGGTATTTTTTTTTTTAATTTTTTTTTTTTTAATTTTTTATTAATATCTTTTATGGTTTCACTTTCATTTCTTAGTTTTTAGTTTAATGTTGTGGAATTTTATTTTATTTATTTATTTTTTTTTTTTTATTAATATCCTTTATGGTTTCACTTTCATTTCTTAGTTTTTAGTTTAATGTGGTATTTAAAAAAAAAAAAAATTTAAATTTTTTATTAATATCTTTTATGGTTTCACTTTCATTTCTTAGTTTTAGTTTAATGTGGTATTTTTTTTTTATTTTTTTTTTTTTTATTAATATCTTTTTTGGTTTCACTTTCATTTCTTAGTTTTTATTTTAATGTGGTATTTAAAAAAAAAAAAAAAATTAAATTTTTTATTAATATCTTTTATGGTTTCACTTTCATTTCTTAGTTTTAGTTTAATGTGGTATTTTTTTTTTTAAATTTTTTATTAATATCTTTTATGGTTTCACTTTCATTTCTTAGTTTTTAGTTTAATGTTGTGGTATTTTTATTTTTATTTTTATTTTTTTATTAATATCTTTTTTAGTTTCACTTTTATTTCTTAATTTTTAATTTAATATGGTATTTTTTTTTTTAATTTTTTTTATTTTTAAATTTTTTATTAATATCTTTTATGGTTTCACTTTCATTTCTTAGTTTTTAGTTTAATGTGGTATTAAAAAAAAATATATATATATATATATTTTTTATTAATATCTTTTTTGGTTTCGTTTTCATTTCTTAGTTTTTAGTTTAATGTTGTGGAATTTTGTTTTATTTTTATTTTTATTAATATCCTTTTTGGTTTCACTTTCATTTCTTAGTTTTTAGTTTAATGTTGTGGTATTTTTATTTTTAATTTTTTTTATTTTTTATTATTATCTTTTATGGTTTCATTTTCATTTCTTAGTTTTTAGTTAAATGTTGTGGTATTTTTTTTTTTTTTTTATTAATATCTTTTTTAGTTTCACTTTCATTTCTTAGTTTTTAATTTAATGTGGTATTTTTTTTTTTAATTTTTTTTTTTTTAATTTTTTATCAATAACTTTTATGGTTTCACTTTAATTTTTTTAGTTTTAGTTTAATTTTGTGGTATTTTTATTTTTATTTTTATTTTTTTTTTTTTATTAATATCTTTTTTAGTTTCACTTTCATTTCTTAATTTTTAATTTAATATGGTATTTTTTTTTTTAATTTTTTTTTTTTTAAATTTTTTATTAATATCTTTTATGGTTTCACTTTCATTTCTTAGTTTTTAGTTTAATGTGGTATTAAAAAAAAAAATATATATATATATATTTTTTATTAATATCTTTTTTGGTTTCGTTTTCATTTCTTAGTTTTTAGTTTAATGTTGT